>WBNM01006950.1:0-49587 GCA_013399055.1 Ramphastos sulfuratus
TGTGGCCTCAGTAGGGCAGAGTTTTCAGCAGCAAAGATTTTCTTCCTGGGGTTTGTGGCAGCTCAGGAGTAACATGAAGACAGCAATAGTTTAATAAGCCCATTCTGTAATCTTTTGTCTCATTGTTAAACTACCTGATCTCTGATTCTGCCACACAGAGGAGTGATTTTTGCTCCTTCTTTTAAATCATACTCCCTTGCTCTTGGAAAACTCTCTGGCTAGGGAGTTTAACCTTAAATAGGTTAAAGCAAAAACCTAAGACCTCATAAAATAGCCTTGATTTGAGGAATGAAGAATCATTCTTGGGGTAATGGAGTGGGACAGACATGGTTCATTGATATTTCAACTGCTTCTTGCACATTGCTTCTGCACCACCAAAATTCACTCACAGCATCAACCCCACCTGCCATGGAGCAGCACATAAGTGTGAAGCTCAGGCAGGGACAGCTAGAGAGTGTTTAATGGCAGGTTTACAGGAGCTGTGAGGCAGCCAGGAACAGAAACACTGCCACAGCTGATGGGGCTCAGGATGGGCATGGAGAAGAGGGAGAGGTGGGCTGAGAGATGAAAGCCTCCAGGCAATGGCAGCCTGAGCTGCTTTGTGCTGGGGACAAGAGGCAACAGGCAAGATGGGCATAAAGCTGAACATTGGAAGCTCCACCTAAAGATGAGAAGAAACATCTTTACTTTGAGGGTGGCAGAGCCCTGGAGCAGGCTGCCCAGAGAGGTGGTGGAGTCTCCTTCGCTGGAGACTTTCAAGGCCCACCTGGATGTATTCCTGTGTGATCTGCTTTAGGTGACCCTGCTCTGGCAAGAGGGTTGGACTGGATGAGCTTCAGAGGTCACTTCCAACCCCTACCATTCTGTGCTTCTGTGATGGATCTGTGAGGACAACCTGAAATGTCAGGGTATTGATTGTGCCAGGGAGACTGACACTTGTCAATGTGCTGATGGAAATTGGTGAGGCTGAGCTGCAGGAATCTGTCCTCAGACAAAAGGGCTTGTCTGGAGACATCCATTGCACTTACCTCCTTGGTGAAAAATTGTCACTGTCTCTTTTCAGTTTGCTTTGCTGCCAGAAGAGTCTTTTGCACAAGGTGGGTTTCAAATTGACAGTACAAGAAAGGAGCTACTGGAAAGCTGGGGAGGGCCTGTGGTGATAGGACAACTTGAGCGTGTCCAGAGAAGGGCAACGAGGCTGGTGAGAGGCCTCGAGCACAAGCCCTATGAGGAGAGGCTGAGGGAGCTGGGATTGTTTAGCCTGGTGAAGAGGAGGCTCAGGGGAGACCTTNAGGAAGAAGTTCTTTACTATGAAGGGTGATGAGACACTGGAACAGGCTGCCCAGGCTGTTGTGGATGCCTTATCCCTGGAAGTGTTTTAAGACCAGGCTGGATGAAGCTTTGAGCAACCTGGTCTAGAGGGAGGTGTCCCTGCCCATGGCAGAGGCTTTGGAACTGGATGATCTTTAACATCCCTTCCAACCCAAGCCAATTTATGCCAATGATAATAATTTTTATGTGTGGAAGAAGCTCAAGCCTAGAACATGCTGAAACCATTCCTGGGGATGTAGAAGTGGGCCCTTTTTTTCCCCCAAGGAAAGACAGGACCTGCAGCTACCCTTGCTGAACATGGGGAGGGGGAATGTGATGTCTCACAGACCAGAGATTCACTCAGCAAATACCAGCTGAAAGCTGAAAAGCAGAGATTAAAGAAAAGAATCTAGGAAGAAAGCCACCTCCCATCATTTTTGCTCTGCTGTCCACAGCATCTCATAAGTTTTAACTTGCTTTAGAGATGACTCTGATACCATCACCTCTCTCAGTGGGAAAAAAACCAGCAATTACTATGTGCTGCATGCTCCTACCCATCATTACTTCTGTATAAGCAGGCATGGTCAAGCTATTTCATTCAGCTAAGCACATTAAATGAGGCCAGTTGCTGGAATGCAGAGCAGTGGTGTGATGAATGACAGAGCAGGTGAAGCCTACCAAGGGATTAAAGAGAACTTCTAAGTCATTTACAAAGAAAAGGAGAGCATCATCTATTTGCTCAGCACCACATCATTACAAGTAATCTAAAAACATGGAAGGGAAATGAAAGTGGAAAAAAAAAATCCTAAATCTAAACTCCTTTTTTTGTCCTGGAAACAAAACAACCAAGAGAAATATTTTCCTTCTCAGCTCATTTTGGTCTCTGTACAGATGCAGTCAGTGAGAGGAACCTATCTGAATGCTGACAGCTGGTGCTGTGCCAAGGAATTCTTCCTGGGTTTAGCTCTTCTGACTTGGCTCTGTCACCAGACTGGGGTTTAAAATAAGCCAGCTGCAAACTGCACACTGAATTTGCTCATCCAGTGCCACACTGCCTGTGAAATGAGGATAAATGGGTGATCAGCTCTGAATTTGCTCACCCAGTGCCACACTGCCTGTGAAATGAGGATAAATGGGTGATCAGCTCTGAATTTGCTCATCCAGTGCCCACACTGCCTGTGAAATGAGGATAAATGGGTGATCATCTCTGAATTTGCTCATCCAGTGCCCACACTGCCTGTGAAATGAGGATAATGATCTGTTCAGAACGTGCAGAAGCTCTCCCAGCAAGGTAGAACATGCAGGCACCAGATCCTGGGTAGGACAAGCCAACCCATCTGATTTTGGCCATGTTGTCACCTCATCACTGTGGACAATCTCTTTTCAGTGGTGCTCAGTGACAGAACAAGGGGCAGTGAGCACAAACTGGAAGCCAGGAGGTTCTGTCTTAACAAAAGGAGAAACTTGTTTGGTGTGAGGGTGCTGGAGCCTTGGAGCAGGCTGCCCAGAGAGCTTGTGGAGTCTCCTTGTCTGGAGAGCTTCCAAACACAGGTGGACTCAAGATTCAAATAATTCAGGATTTCTGGGTGCAGATTTCAGAGCAGGACCATCAATGTCTAAGGTTCAACAGCTTGTAGATAGAGAATGGTAAGGTTGGAAGGGACCTCAAGGATCATCNCCAGTTTAAACCCATTACTCTTCATCCTGTCATTACAAGACCTTGTCAATAGTCCCTCCCCAGCCTTCCTGTAGCCCCCTTCAGATATTGGAAGGCTACTCTAAGGTCTCCTGGAAGCCTTCTCTTCTCCAGGCTGCAGAGCCCCAACTCTCTCAACCTGTCCTCACAGCAGAGCTGCTGCAGCCCTCTGAGCATCTTTGTGGCCTCTTCTGGACTGGATCCAACAGTTCCATGTCCTTCCTGTGCTGGGGGCTGCAGAACTGCACACAGTGAATCAGTGTTGCAGCTTAGTGCAGTTGCAGGCAATTTTAAGGGTGCCATGGGGTTCCCAGCAGAGATGGCCTGGTTCATCACGATGAAGCCTTGTGGCATCATGTCTCATTAGTCTGGATGACAGGAGAGATCATCCCCAGCCAACATCCTGCTGCAAACATGCTCACCCATCTCTCCATGCCAATCTGAATTAGCATCAGTTTCAGTTTTTAATTGAAAGTAACCAGTGTTTTGCCAAACTCTGTGTACCTGCTTCAGATGAACTTGTGATATTGAATTGAAATGAGGTCTACCAGACCTGTTTCCCACCACTCCTGGCTGATTGGCATCCCTTAATGTGCCCTCCATTAACTCTTCATTAGAGATCATCAGTGCTTGTGAGCCTCTGACAGGTTCACCATAAAGCTGATTAACCTAAATTTATCCAGGTTGTCTCATTTCCCCTTTGCAAATGCTGCTGAGTGTGAGCAGCCCTGCAAGCCTCTGCCAGCCTGGAGAAAGCCACCCCCATCCCTTCATTTGCTGTCATATGCAGCACTCACTCTCCTCCAGAAAGATTTCAGCCCCCTCTCAGAACCAAGCTTTAGCCACAAATGTTTCCTCACCCTGTTGTGAAATCAGAGCTTTCATGCTATTTAGCAAATTGTTGTAAGCAGCTCCCAATTATCATTCTCATGCTGCTGTTTGAATTCCAATTAGCTCCCAATTACTTTTCCATTTTCTGCAGCTGGCTATGTGAAAGCTCCACACACTCACACGTGAGCAGAAACATCACAGGACCAGAAAATCACAGAATCATAGAATGGTAAGGTTGGAAGGGACCTCAAGCATCATCCAGTCCCAACCCCCTGCCACAGGCAGGGACACCTCCCACTAGTACAGGTCACTCAAGGCCTCATCCAACCTGGCCTTGAACACCTCCAGGGAAGGAGCAGCCACAGCCTCCCTGGGCAACCTGTGCCAGTGTCTCACCACCCTCACTGTAAAGAACTTCCTCCTGACATCCAGTCTAAATCTCCCCTCTACCAGTTTAAACCCATGGTCCTTTGCTTTGGAAGAGACCTTCAAGATTGTTGAGTCCAACCTTACCCCAGCACTGCCAGGTCACCACTCTCAGCATGGCTCTCAGCATCACATCTCCATGGCTTTGAGACCCCTCTAGGGATGGGGATTCCACCACCTCCCTGCACAGCCTTTGCCAGGTCTTGACAACCCTTGTGGGGAAGAAATTGTTCTTCATGTCCAACCTAAACCTCCCTTGGTGCAACTTGAGGCCATTTCCTCTCATCCTATCACTTGTTTCATGGGAGAAGAGACCATTTCAGGGAGTTGTAGGGAACCAGGAGGTCTTCCCTCAGCCTCCTTTTCTCCAGGCTGAACACCCCCAGCCCCCTCAGCTGCTCCTCACCAGCCCTGTTCTCCAGACCCTTCCCCAACTTTGCTGCCCTTCTCTGGACCTGCTCCAGCACCTCAGTATCCTTCTTGGGCTGAGGGCCCCAAATACATGCATATAGACTTTATTGCATTAAATGACATTTCTGGTTGGGCATTGCTATATTCAAGGCCTTGAAACCTCATCCTGGGCTGCCTGCCTGCCCTGGCAGTGCACAGGGAACTGCTCTTCCCTTTTCCCACTTCATTTTGGAGTTTCACACAGTGGCTGCATCCATCCCACCCCTAGACAGACCCTCCTGGCTCACTGTGCATCATCTGCTCTGTCATCTAACCACCACAGAAGTCTGGCTGCACTTGGGGAATGCCAGCAGGCTGCTGTGATCCCAGCAGGAAGCCAGGAGGAAACTTGGTTTAATATTTAATGTTTCCATAGGAATCATCTCTGTGTGTCCCTGCCATGTGGTGTGGACGTTGTCATGGCACAGAGCCCCAGCCCTGAGTAGGAGGGGAGA
The DNA here is from genome assembly GCA_013399055.1 of Ramphastos sulfuratus. NCBI lineage: Eukaryota > Metazoa > Chordata > Aves > Piciformes > Ramphastidae > Ramphastos > Ramphastos sulfuratus. Next base: position 5,170 of record WBNM01006950.1, read on the forward strand.
GCAAACAGACATCAGGCTCATGGAGTTCAGCCTGCTGGAAAAATCCATAGAAAACTTGCCTTTTTATTTAAAGAGCTGGTTAGAGCTCAAATACCTCCAGCCAGTCTAGATAGTGTGTTTGAAGGGTAAAAAAGTAAGAGTTATGCCCTCACTTCAGAGCAGGAGAAAGCATGAGCATGCTAAGGGATGTGGCTGAGAGGTTTCCAACCTCTTTTGTCACACAAACAGAGCTGGCACCATGCAGGGAAATGTGTTGGCAGCACACAGAGGATCAGGACACCACAGCTGACCCTATCCCCAGCTCAGCACAGGGTCACATATTGGCTACCTGCAGCAAGAGCTTGGCTATTCTCTGTGTCCCTGGTGTCCTTTCCCAGCCATAAATGCTCCTCCACAAGTATGTGCTCCCAAGCAGGCAAAACTCCTTTTTCCTCAGCATGTAGCCAGTACCCTCCAAAAAACCCAGGCACTTCATAGAATCATAGAATCATGGAATGGTAAGGTTGGAAGGGACCTCAAAGATCATCCAGTTCCAACCCCCTGCCATAGGCAGGGACACCTCCCACTAGCACAGGTCACTCAAGGCCTCCTCCAACCTGGCCTTGAANCTGGAAGCCTTCTCCAGGCTGCAGAGCCCCAACTCTCTCAGCCTGTCCTCATAGCAGAGCTGCTGCAGCCCTCTGAGCACCTTTGTGGCCTCCTCTGGACCTGCTCCAACAGTTCTTAACAGTTCCACTCCAATCTTAAATACAGACTGACTTTGGAAAGCTTTTGACCAGCTAAGATTGTTTTGGGATCCCCAAACTTTCTGTTGAGTTACATCTATAAACTCTTCTTATATCCATGTGAGGAAGCTCTGAGTGCAGCCTCACACTCTCCAGTGAAACCAGAGCTTGAACTCTAATTACACTTTTTCTTTTTCCTCCCCCCTCAAAGAACTTAGTCTAAAAATAGGGGATGAAGAATGGGAGAAGAGCCATGCCATCCCCAGGAGGGCAAGGAGGAGCTTTCCCAAAACTCCACAGCATCAACAGCAGAGCCAGGAACCAAACTCCAGTCTCCAGGTCACCACCCTTCTGCTTGAAGTGCTTTGGCTTTCACCTCTCTTTGTGCTTTTTTTGGTGTTCTTGCTGCAAGAACGTGCTTGATGGAAAGCAGTTCTCATGTCTCAGCAGGGCTAATAGATATTATTTGCTAATTGTGTTCTAATTATACATATTTGCTGGATGAGTAAGGAAGGAAACTCCCCAAAGCATGCACAGGGTGCTCAGGGTGCACTCTCTGATCTGCTTCTGAGACACATATGGGCCTGAATCATAGAATGGTTTGGGTTGGAATGGACCTTGATATGGACCTGAATCAGAATGATTTGGGTTGGAAAGGACCTTGATATGGACTTGAATCAGAATGGTTTGGGTTGGAATGGACCTTGATATGGACCTGAATCAGAATGATTTGGGTTGGAAAGGACCTTGATATGGACTTGAATCAGAATGGTTTGGGTTGGAATGGACCTTGATATGGACCTGAATCAGAATGATTTGGGTTGGAAAGGACCTTGATATGGACTTGAATCAGAATGGTTTGGGTTGGAATGGACCTTGATATGGACCTGAATCAGAATGATTTGGGTTGGAAAGGACCTTGATATGGACTTGAATCAGAATGGTTTGGGTTGGAATGGACCTTGATATGGACCTGAATCAGAATGATTTGGGTTGGAAAGGACCTTGATATGGACTTGAATCAGAATGGTTTGGGTTGGAATGGACCTTGATATGGACCTGAATCAGAATGATTTGGGTTGGAAAGGACCTTGATATGGACTTGAATCAGAATGGTTTGGGTTGGAATGGACCTTGATATGGACCTGAATCAGAATGATTTGGGTTGGAAAGGACCTTGATATGGACTTGAATCAGAATGGTTTGGGTTGGAATGGACCTTGATATGGACCTGAATCAGAATGATTTGGGTTGGAAAGGACCTTGATATGGACTTGAATCAGAATGGTTTGGGTTGGAATGGACCTTGATATGGACCTGAATCAGAATGATTTGGGTTGGAAAGGACCTTGATATGGACTTGAATCAGAATGGTTTGGGTTGGAATGGACCTTGATATGGACCTGAATCAGAATGATTTGGGTTGGAAAGGACCTTGATATGGACTTGAATCAGAATGGTTTGGGTTGGAAAGGACCTTGAAGATTATCTAGATGGAACCCCTGTACCATGGAGGAAAAGGCATTGCTGTCACCCATGTGGTGCCTCTACTGACCATGACACAAATGCAGAATATTTGCTTCTGGAGTCCAGGAGATTTTTGTGACCAAGTAAATGAATATAGCAAGCCCAGCGAGGTGGCTTTGGAGGACACATGGAGGACACACAGAGGAACTTCTCTCTTCCATGAGAGGTGCTGACCAGTGCCAAGAGAAGGGTGCCTTGGAAAAATGCTGGGTGAGAGAAGATTACACAAATTTGGTGTTTAATCCTGAACTGAGAAGATGACAGGCTTTTGGTTGGCATTTGCAAGGCAAAGTCATTTCCTTTCTTAGAGACTGTTTGAGGTCCCTCCAAAAAGATGAGTAAGGTTTTGCTTTTCCTGGCAGCTTTGGAAAGGCTGCAGCCACATTTCCTCCCTCCCTGCGTGGGGCTCCAAGTGACCATTCCAAGGAGGCTTCTGCCTGGTGCAGTCTGCTCTTGCCCATCCGTGTGGACCTGGGATGGAGACCACTGTTGTGGTGGGAGGGGACTGGGATGGGGATGGAGCTGATGATGGGATGGGGCTAGGAAGGCTCCAGGAAGGCTGGGCTGCTGGAGCTCAGGACCAGAGGGTGACTCATGGAGGGCTGGACGCTGCTTGGGTTCATACTGGGACAGCATCAAACCTCTACATTTCGCCTTGCTGCTCCTTGCTGATGGGAGTCTCCCTGTACAGCAGCAGCAGCAGCAGCAGCACATCTAAATCTTCCCTCCCCCTTGACACAAGCACAGGCCCTATTCCCTCTCCTCACCACTCTGGATGCAGATTTTTTAATTAAAAAGAAAAATCACCTCCTAGTGTGAGTTGATATTGCCAACAGCCCCAGCTGAAGTCATTTGCTAACTCTTTGAGTTTTCTCTTTTCTAACTCAGGCCTGCCTGCAGCTCTAAAGGTTTTGTTTCTCATTTGGTTTTTAAAAGCTGTGCAAACCCCCTTCTCCGTCATGACATCCATCTTCTTGCTTCTGATCTAGAGCTCTGAGCTATGCAGGATGGGAAATTGCTGGGCAGTGGTATGGCAGTGCAGAGCATCCAGGAGCTGGGGCACGTGAAGCAGAGCTGAGGACCTTTCTGAGGACCTTGTCTGAGATTAGCCTTTGAAAACCAGAGGTTCCCAAGGTGCTCTCACATCTCATGTCTCCTTACATAAGGCAGAGTCTGCTTCCAAAATGAAAGAGGCATGACCTGGCCAGCACGTGTCTCCATGGACTGGTGAGGCGTGGACGTGCTGGGGGCTGTGAACTGCAGGGGAGGAATATTTAAAGCACCAAGTTGTGACCTGAAATGCAGAAGGGCACTGCTAGAGGATAAAACACACCTTTCTGCTCCTGATGGTCTCAGGAAAATCAAAAGCATTGCTTTTGGTTCTCAGACTCGGTGCAGGGATGATGCTGGACCTCACGCGGTGTCAGGTATCCATCTCTTAACTTCCACTTTTAGAACTGTTGGGAGGTAGCTGCAAAACAGAACAAGAAAAAAAAGAAAGAAAATGGAGAAACTCAAACAACAAAATGGCCCAGATTCAAAGCCCAAAGCTGGTTTTAAATAAAGCTACCAATGTGCTTTTTTCCCAAGGGACTCTGCCCCTCTGCTCAGCTCTGCTGAGATCCAGCACCTGTGGTGCCGGGGCCAGCTCTGGAGCTCTCAGCACAGGACAGACATGGACCTGTTGGAGCAGGGTCAGAGGAGACCACAGCAACCTCATGCCAGGTGAGGCTGGTTGGGACTCTGAGAACCTGCTCTAGTTGCAGATCTCTCTGCTGACTTCAAGGGGTTGGACTAGATGACATTTGAAGGTCCCTTCCCACCCAAGCCAGCCTGGGATTCTTGACAGTGGGGGCAACACATTGCCTTTCTGCTGGCCCTAGCCCCAGACACTTGGACACACACCTCCACCTTCCCCTAGCATCACTGCACAGTTTCCATCTCTGCACCCTTTCAAGATGCTTTTCCCACCTTTTCAACTCAAGCACAAACCCCAGAGATTTTATTGTGGGTTTGGGTGTTGGTTTGGTTTTTTTTGCCTCTCTTCTCCCTTGCCTAAAAAGATGCTGAAACCTCCAAAGAAAAAAAAAATTATTTCCATGTGATCCCAGCACTTTCTCTCTTGGCTGGAACACTGGATGTGGTTTTGGGGTTTGTGGTTTTATGATGCTTCTTTTTTTTTTTTTTAATAGATCCTTTTTTTTTTTTTTTTTTTGTACTCACAACTTTATTTTTCTTCTGGCTTTCATTTCCATCTCTGTGAGAGGGGAGGCACCGTGCGACCCATCTGCAAGTCTGGAGGAAACTATAGCAAGGCAAAAGCACAGGAACCCAGCACGAGTTGATGCAAGCAAAAGGACAAAGGGGGAAAACAAAAAAAAAAACAAAAACCAAACCACACCAGAAAAAAAAACCCAGCCCTTTTACAAACAACTTAGCTGCTGGGTTTCATAAGGAGCTCGACTGATTTTCAGTGTTTCATTTGGATTCCAGCTAGGAAGCTGCAGCCACCACCGAGGACTCAAAGAACCTGAATGAAGGGCAGCTTTTGTATTATGCATCCTGCTCAGCAGCAGCAAGGGAAGTAAGAGACAGAGGTTCTGAGTCACAAGGTGAGTTCAATGGATCTGGGGGAAAAAAAAAAAAAAAAGTTGGGGAGAGGGGGAATAAAAATTACTGTTGGCATAGAGAATGAAGTGTTCCCACCTTGCAGGAGCAGGTTGTGTGGGTAAGGTGTAAAAGGAGGTGCTGTGATGCTTCATTTGGCTTCTTTCACTTTGATTTAAGGAGAAGCTGCTTTTGCTATGAGGGTGCTGGAGCTCTGGAGCAGGCTGCTCAAAGAGGTTGTGGAGTCTCCTTGTCTGGAGAGCTTCCAAACCCAGCTGGACATTGTGATCCTGGGCAAGCTGCTGCGGGTGCCCTGCTTTAGCATGGGGGTTGGAGTAGATGATCTCTATTTCCAGATGTGCCTTCCAACCCCCACCATGCTGGGATTCTGGGTTGATTCTGCTTCACTGCAGCAGAAGTAAAAAGTGCAAGGCCAGATTATTGCTGAGCTGGCTCGAATTTGTTCCTACTGATGTTCCTCATTTCATTAACTCCCCCCCCCAGACCCCAGAGCGATGCTTTCTCTGAGCAGTGGTAAGAGGAAGGTGATGATGCTCACACTGATGCAGGGTCTCCCACAGCCATGGGAGCCTGGGGCAGGAAAAAGTAATTTCCTGGCACCCTCCACAGCCATGGAAACTTTCAGAGGACTTTGCTTCTACACCTTTGCCAGGGAACTGCAGCCACTCGAAATGTGCTGCTCACTCCTGAGATGTGAGTTTTCCATCCAGGGTGGGATATGAAGGTCACAGTGCTGCCAGCACCCATGTCCTGGTGCTCCCACTCACCCAGCTGGGACATCATCCCGTGGGATCTGCTGCAGGGAGCCCTCTGCCTGCTTTACTTCAGCACACCCCAAGCCAAATTTTCGGAGTGACTGAGTCAGCAGCAGCAGGTCAGTGGAAAGCTGCCTTTCTGCTGGGAAGGGTGAAGGAGGGTTGAGTGCCATCCACTTCACCACTGGGATTTGCTGTGCTGGAGAAGCTGCCCTGGGGATGACTTACTGTAACTGAGGTCCTGTGACTCAGCAGCGCTGGGCTGCAGCTGGGCTGAATCACCATCATGGAGCCACCCAGCCTGGAGCAGCACCATTACTCCTGGATGTCGCAGGCGTGTTTCTGGCAGGTTCCAGGAGGTGCAGGCAGGAATAAAAAGGAGAGAGGAACCAGCAAACATCCTTCTGCTCCCTGTTTGTGCTGAGAGAAGTGTGATTACAGCACCTCAGAGACTGGGAAAGCTGCTACCACGCAAAGAAGGAGGTGCCCAGGACCATTTCCATCCTGGCACAGCCCCTTCTCACATCATGCCTGCAGGGGATTGAGTTAAGTCCACTTGATCCCTCAGCTAGCAGGAAGGGATGTTTGGTTAGGGTCTTCATGTCTTCCCATGCCTGGTAGGTGACATCGTGGCTGGAGAGAGCAAGTGGTAACTACACAAGCTGCTGGTCCTCAGGGATATGGACTACTGAGGGTCAAAGTGTTTCACAGCTCCTCCCAGGACAGAGGAATTAGGACACTTCACCCACACTGCAAACAAACACATGCTAAAAAATAAGCCCCATAAACTGAGAGCCCAAATCAGGTAATTAGAAAGGGAGCTACAAACTCACTGACCAAAAGTTCACCCAGATCAGTACAAACACAGTTGAAGCTAACAGCCCCTGGACCTCCTCTGGTCAGATCTTGGCTTTGCCTCCATTCCTGCCTCACTCACAACTTGCAGGGCTTGACCCAACCCAAGTGTCTCTAGCAACGCTCCCAACCCCCTTCTGCAGCACCCCAGAGTGTTGTATAAACACTGCAGACAAGAGGGCGTTGACATTGGTCATCTGCAAACCACCACAGACAGTGGAAATTTTTATACCATGTTGCTTTTCAGGATCCAAACATTCCTGTCTGCAAGCCCTCAAATCACTTCATGGTTGCAGACAAGCTCCTGATGCTCAGCTCAAGCAGAGCACCTCTGCAGCGTTGTGTTGGAGGGCAGCGGGTGGCAAAGGAGCCTCTGAGCTGTCAGAGCTTTACCTTGGAAAGTGCAGGAGCTCCTTCAGTGTTTTGGGCTTTGCTGCAGTGAGTTGCTCATGAAGAAATTTTAGATCCTCCTGGGGAAGAGAGTAGAAACAAATGCCCAGCAAATCATTTCCAAGAGGAAGTCCAACGTCCAGACAAACCCAGCCTAAATGATGCTTCGCTTCCTGCTGCTGGCCATGTGAGGAGCTCTGGAGTGGTGAGGAGGTCAAGGCTTGAAAGAAGACAAAAGGTATGAAAGCAGAACTGGAATCTTTTCAGGCTCTGGAATGCTGCCAAGCTTCATGGCTGACACATCCATGTGTTTTCCATCTCTGTGGCTCAAGAAAGGTTTTAGTTTTAACTGCTGTCAGGGATTTTCAGTCAAGATTTGTCACTAATTCAAACGGGCAGTAGCTGAGTGCCATGAATTTAAAGCAAAGATGCTCATAGATGGATTTTCCTGAGTAAAGTCCTAGGAATAACAGGAAGGAAAACTTTAGCAGAAAGTGAATGTGCAGCTGAGGGAGCCAGGAGCCATTTCTGCCCTGGGAGCTCAGCGTGGTTATTAGTGGGATTGATTCTCTGAGCATCCCTGCAAGCTAAGAGCATCCTCCCAGTGCACCCAGTGAAAGCTGAAGCTGGGCTAGATTGAGGTAGGTCTGTACCTTTGCCATGACCTAGGGAACCCACCGTGACTGCTGGTAGTGCAAATGGATCAGATGAAGTCTGGCCAAGAGTAGGGTTCAGCTTGCAAACTCCACACTGCCTCCCATAGGGAAAACCTTTTGGCCCAGCCTCCAGGCTTTGCCTTCTTGCTTTGTTTCCTCTGTGCAGAGCAAGTAGCAAGCTGTGTTTGTAGACATTATGGGGGTTCTTTATTATTTCTCTTGCCCTGATGTGTTACTTTATACCAAAGTGTTAACATTCTTCAAGTTACACAGGATGATTAAAAAGCTTTGCAGGAGCAAATGTGCCTTATACAGAAGCCATCTACCTTGAGCTAGAAAATTAAACTTAATCATGAATTCTTCCCCCCTCCTGAAAATGAAAATCAAAGTCAACCAAGGTGCTCACTGCAGCTCTAACAGTGGCAAGAAAATGTATTTAAACAAGAAGCTGTACACAAGAAGAAAGAATCACAACATTTTAACTCCCTGATCTGGAACTAATAGTTTCTGTCCTTCCCTAGTGGAGGTTTGTGGCAGCTCTAAAGCCCCTGGTGGAAGGAATTTGGCTTTTTTGTTTGTTTGTTTTTTGGTTTTTTGTTGTTTGTTTTTTTTTTTTGCTGGCAGATGCCAGGTGTTGCTGGAAAACCAGCACTTGCTATGCAGGTTTATTCATAGCAGGTGGGGAAAAAAAAAAACATGACTAAAAAGCTTGATGGGATATATTAAGTCAAGGTACTTCCAAGGTCAGTGTAGAGCAAAAGTAGATTGTTTAATCATCTCTTCTTCTGGCTTGGATTGAGCATGGAAGACAACAGTGCCCTTAGTTTGGGCAACACATTCTCAACAGCACCATGAGGCAGCAGCCCTTAAAGGGTTTGTGTTGCCATCTCTTGAAGATGTTATGAGCAGCTTTGAGTTCACAGAACATAATAGAATGCACTATGCTTCATCCCAAGGTTATGGACTACCAGCACTTGTGAGAATCCCAGAATCCCACCATGGTGGGGGTTAAAACAGAAAGGGATCTGGGGGTGCTGATTGAAACCCGCCTAAACATGNCCTCTGGTCTAAACTCCTCTGCTAAACCAGGGTCACTCACAGCAGCTTGCCCAGGATCAGAATGTCCAGGTGGGATCAGAATCTTTCCAGAGAAGGAGACTCCACAACCTCTCTGGGCAGCCTGCTCTAGGGCTCCAGCACCCTCAGAACAAAGAATTTTCTCCTGTTCAGATGGAACCTCCTGGGTTCCAGTTTCTACCCATTCTCCTGTAATTGGGCACAACTGAAAAGAGCTCAGCCCCATCCTCTTGCCCCTCACCCTTTAGCTCTTGCTGAGCATTGATCAGATACCCTCTGGGGCTGCTCTTTGCCAGCTCTGGAAGAGCTTTACAGTTGCAAAGACATTGGCCCTGATTGCTTGGGTCTCTAAGTGAACATGAGGTCTTCTTTAGACCATTTTGGAGATATATGATGATATGCACAACATATATCACTGCAGAGGAGACCCCAGAGGCATCATGTAGACCCCAAATGTTCTCTCTAGTGCAAACCATCTCTTCTGGTCACATATTGATTGGATAGGGCTGGGTGATAGGTTGGACTGGATGAGGTCTCTCATCCAGAGAGAGAGATCTCTCTTGGAGGTCTCTTCCAACCTGATTGATTCTGTGATTCTATGATTCTATGGTTCTATGATTCTATGGTTCTATGGTTCTCTGGTTCTATGGTTCTATGATTCTATGGTTCTATGGTTCTATGGTTCTATGGTTCTATGGTTCTATGATTCTATGGTGCTATGGTTCTATGATTCTATGATTCTATGGTGCTATGATTCTATGGTTCTATGATTCCATGATTGTATGATTCTATGATAGGGGCTTGTTGTTTATGACCATTTAGAGTCACCTTCCATTTCTGCTCCTCTCTGGCAGCACAAAGACAGCTGAAGAAGTGAATGAAAATTAAAAAAGGCCTTAATGAAAATGGAATTCAAGCCCTGAACACTGATATAAAAGGAGCATTAATCCCTCTTCAGACTTGTCCCTAAAACGAAGCACAATTAAGAATAGAAATATCATTTCAAGTTGTGACAGATTTGATGAAAGAACTTTCCCTGCTGTCAGAAGCAAAGTCATTACCTTGCTGCTAATAAGTATTCATGGAGTTTCCAAGGAGCTGGATCACACCAAGTAATAAAAGGTGTGAATGCCAGTTCTTTTGAGGCAGGTAGGAATGAGAAGAAAGAACCTCCTAAGAATGCTGGGACAATCCAAGTGCCTTGCCCCCTTCTGATATTTTTTTTTTCCTCCCCTTCCATATTTTCTCAGCTGGTGCATTTTGTGCTCAGTGAAGCCTCTCTAGAGCTCCAGAGCAGGATTTCCCTTGCAGATGGGACCTGTCTGTTCACTGAGTTATTTCTGTAAGCCAGGGCATCTAGCTGCTGCCTTCCCACATATTCCAGGAATTAAAACTGGTGGAAGGAGGAGTTATAAAAGCTGTTTCCAGCCTGAGGTTGACAAGAGTCCATCTGACTAATATGACTTCGGATAAGATCCAAAAAAGGCATCAGTCCAAAATCTGCCTTGTATGACACACCACTGCAATCAGGAGAATGACACTAATTAAGCATGGTATGAGGATGCAGTTGCTTGTCCCTAGCTCCAATCCTTCCCATGGAAGGAGGTTGATGGGAAGCTAGAGAATTTTCCCCTCCTTTGAACCATCTTCCTCTCTGTCCATCTCATCCAGTGTCCATGGCCTTTGGAGCTTGCCAGCAGCAGATGAAAAATGCAGTAGAAAAAAAAAAAATCTTGTAAACTAGTCTTTGTCCAGAGCAAATCCCAGCTCAGGCTGGTTGTTTCCAAAAGGAAAGAGTACACAGAAATCCTAGGTAAGAGCACACAGCTATGGTCAAAGCCACAAAGTGCTTGGGGAAGTCATCCTGGAAAGAGGTCACCAGCAAGAGGATGTGGGAGGCAACCTAAAGAGACAAAAGTTTTTGATTTCTTTTAGCTCTATTTCCCTTCATTATTTTTTTTTCTGCTCTGCAAGAAAATACAGGTGAGATTTAAAACACCTTCCACTTTCTACATCTGATTTTGAATTTTTCAGGATGGTGATGCAATAAATAAGCAGAGCCAGAGAGAAGTTTTTCACTCAACACCTCGTGAAAGGGTTACTCTGACAGCAGCCAGGCAGTAAGTGTGCCTTGGTGTCAAGAGTCAGGGCTGGAATGGCCACCAGAGAGCCTCTCTGTGGACCTCTTTGCCTTCCCAAAGCGAAGAAAGGAGACAGACTGATGGGGTGAGGAAGAAACTAAACCAGCTGGGATGGAAAGAACAGTTCAATGAAGTAGAGACAGAGACAAAACTAATATGGAACCCAACCCCTGATGGCAACAATGGCACCATTGGCACAACTGGTGCTCAGTCAAGTCCCAGACTGGACTCAGACACAGACAGGAACCAGATTGAAGAGCTGAGTTCTGGAACTGGATCCAGAAACTCCTAATCTGGGGTCAAAGACAGAAGTGTCAGGGTCCTCCTGGGACACTGGCCAGTGGAGAGGGTTGCCCTGGTGAAATCTCAGCTTGATCCTGAAGATTCTGTCTGTGGGCTGCAATCCCTTGTTGGTCAGTTGAAGGTCGCCTGTCCTGTCTGCTCCTCCTCACAGCTGCCAGCTCTGACTTGCTGCACCCCAAGGTGGAGCATAAGCTGTAGCAGTGCTCTTGGTCTACACAGGAGCAAGTCTCAGGCAGAGCCTTTCTGCAGCCCAGCCCTAGGCAGGAATTCTCCCCATCAGCTTCTCACTGCTAGAAGCAACCCCTGGCTGTGCAGAGCTGCCCTGAACTGCAGAAAGTGTCTGAGCTGAGCAGAGACTGAGCTGGGAAGTGACAGCACTGAGCAGAATCAGATCTACTCTAGCTCAAAACTGGACATTTGAGCAGAGCTTGCTATGAGAGCTTTAAGCATCTCAGTCTTAGCTTCTGATCTCATCAGGTTTTGGGTGGGGTTGATTTTCTTGTTTGGTTGGTTTTGGTTCTATGGGGTTATTTTGTTTGTTGTTGTGTTTGTCTGTTTGCTTTATTTTCCTTGTTTGTTTCGTGGGTGCTTTTTTTGTTTGGTTGGGCTTTTTTATTGTTGCTGTGTTTTGGTTTGGTTGGAGAAGGTTGTTTGGTTTTTGCTTGTGTCAGAGGGTTGGGTTTGTTTTGGTTGGTTAGGTTAGGGTTTGGATTTTGTTTCAGTTTTGGGTTTTGTTTTGCTTGCCTTGGTTTGTTGTTGTGGAGGTTTTTTTATTTGGGTTGGGTTTTTGTTTGGGGAAATTCTTTTTTATTTGATTGGGGTTTTTTGGTTGTTGGGTTTGTCGTTGTTTTTTTTTCCCCCTTCCATTTACCTGGTGCCTTTTTGCCATATAGTCCAGCTGTAGGTAATGGGACTGGGCTTGCCTTTTCCATTGCTTGTAAACAGCATGCAGTGGGTCACCCTTCCTACCTGGAGTCTCCTGGTGCCCCTCCAAGACAAGCTAATAATTAATCCGAAGTGCACCTTGTGGTAAGGTTAACAGATGGCCCACCAGAAGCTCTGATTTTGACTCGACATGTTAATCATTTCTATTCCTTTGCCCAGTCCACCTGGCTCTGCTGAAGATGAGCGTGGTGCTTCTCCTGTTCTTGGTGTCCACCACCACCACCACCATCAGTGCTGAGCTGGAAAAGGGCCTGCCAAGACGGGAACCACGACGGCTGTCGTGTGTGAGGTGCTGTGGGCCTTCAGAGCAGCCTGTCTCCATCGTCTCCTCACGATACACGAGGATGAGCAGTGACCCTGCCTACACGGTACCCAAAGTCCAACCCACTATAGATATCACCATCCTTAAAGGTGGGTAAAGAATCACAGGGTCATGGAATTGCCTGGTGGCAAAAGATCTTAAGGTCATCGAGTCCAACCATAGCCTAGTATCTCTCTGTACACAGCTGGTAGACTGTATCACAGAGTCACAGAAACACCCAGGTTGGCAAAGCCCCTCAGGATCACCAAGTCCAACCTAGAACCCTACTCTACAAGATTCACCTTAAACCATATCCCCAAGCACCACATCCAAACCACCCTTAAATACATCCAGGGTTGGTGACTCCACCACCTCCCTGGGCAGCTCATTCCAGCCTGACCATTCTCTCTGTGAAAAACTTTTTCCTAATATTCAAACTAAACCTACCCAGTCTCGGCATGAGGCCATTCCCCCTTGTTCTGTGTCCAAGTACCTGTGAGAAGAGACCAGCAGCAGCCTCTCCACAATGTCCCTTCAGCTAGCTGTAGACAGCAACGAGGTCTCCCCTCAGCCTCCTCTTTTTCAAACTAACCATCCCCAGCTCCCTCAGTTGCTCCTCATAAGATTTATTCTCCAGGCCCTTCCCCAGCTTTCTTGCCCTCCTCTGGACCTGCTCCAGCACCTCCACATCTCTCCTGTATTGTGGTGCCCCAAACTGAACACAATACTTGAGATATAGAATCATTCTATGCCCCTAAGCTCCTCATCCAAACATCTTTTAAACCCCTCCAGGGATGGAGACTCCACCACTACTCTGGGCCATGCTGGGCACATCTAGACAAGAGGATCACAAACTGTTAGGGGTTGGAAGCCACCTCCAGAGATCATTGAGTCCAACCCCCTGCCAGAGCAGGACCACGGAATCTAGTGCAACTCACACAGGAGCGCATCCAATGGGTCTTGATAGTCTTCAGAGAAGGAGACTCCACAACCTCTCTGGGCAGCCNCTTCATGTACTTGTGTTTGACAAGGTTTTCCTTTATGCTGACAGGTGAGAAGGGTGAGATGGGAGAGAGAGGCTACCCTGGAGCAGTTGGGAAGGAAGGAGAAAGAGGGCTTCGTGGCTTCAATGGGCGGAAGGGACAGAAGGGCCAGCCTGGCCCCCAAGGCCATTCCTGCAAGCAGCTCTACGCTGCTTTCTCGGTGGGCCGGAGGAAGCCACTTCACAGCTCAGACTACTTCCAGCACGTCACTTTTGACACAGAGTTTGTCAACCTCTACAAGCACTTCAACATGTTCTCGGGGAAGTTCTTCTGCTACGTGGCAGGGATCTACTACTTCAGCCTCAACGTCCACACCTGGAACTTCAAGGAGACCTACCTGCACTTGATGAAGAACGAGAAGGAGGTGGCCATCCTCTACGCCCAGCCCAGCGACCGGAGCATCATGCAGAGCCAGAGCCTGATGCTGGACCTGCAGGAAGGGGAGGAGGTCTGGGTGAGGATGTTCAAGAGGGAGCGAGAAAATGCCATCTATAGTGAGGAGTCTGATGTTTACATCATCTTCAATGGCCATTTAATCAAGCCAGCCATAGAGTAACCATCCCTCAGCTTTAGGCTCGAAGCTTTGGTAGATACATTAGTGTCTTCCCTCTTAGAAAAGCGTACATCTAGTTCCACCTGGAAGCATTTAAGGCCTCCTGGGCTACTTCTGTTGTCTGTCCATGCCAAGGACACACGTGTGGGTGGAGGTGACTGTTTCAGGGTGATGCAAGCTACTCATGCACTGAGAAGGCCTCAGCCCTTGCGTGCCCTGGAGAAAACACACACAGAAGGCTCCAATTCTGCAGCCCTGTGTGCATCTCCTATAACATCCCTATAGAGTAGGGAGTCAAATTTTAACTTCTTGGTCCTGCTTTAGAGAAGACCTTTTAATTATAGCTAAGGATCATCTCCAGGTGCATGTTTTTTGGGTACTAGTTAAGGAATATTACTCCTACAGCAATATTTGGGTATCTTTGCAGGGTGCTGTATTGCTGACAAGAAGCCATGCCCACCAGCACCTACACCAGGTCTGCTCCACTCAGGTAGACAAGAACACACCAGTGCTAACAACAATACGTAGAACAATACTTTTAGCCTGCATTATGTTTTTTGTTCTATTTCATGTAATCATAGAATCGTAGAATCTCAGGTTATGACATTCTGAGAGCACAGTGCTAGAATTAGGTAAGGGCATGGACCTGAGGGAGCAGGTCCAGAGGAGGGCCATGAACATGAGCACCTCTGCTACAAGGACAGGCTGAAGGAGCTGGGGTTGTTCAGGCTGGAGAAGGGAATGCTTCAGGGAGACCTCAGAGCAGCCTGCCAGTACCTGAAGGGGACTACAAGAAGGCTACAGAGGGACTGTTTGCAGTGACAGGATGAGAGGCAATGGTTTGAAATGAGAGCAGAGCAGATTTAGATTGGATGTGAGGAACAAGTTCTGCACCATGAGGCTGCTGGAACACTGCAACAGGCTGTCCAGGAAGGTAGTTGAGGCCCCGTCCCTGGACTATTCAAGGTCAGGCTGGATGAGGCTCTGAGCAACCTGATCTAGTGGAGGATGTCCCAGCTGCCTGCAGATGTGTTGAAGTAGGTGACCTCTGGAGGTCCCTTCCAAACCAAACCATTCTATGATATCTTCTGTTGGAAGCTGTCCCTGCCTATGGTTGGGAGACTGGAACTAGGTATCTTTTAGTTCCTTTCTAATCCAACCAATGATTTTGTATGGATTTGGCAAAGCTTTTTCAAAGGCTCATGGTTTCAAGCAGAGCTGTAGCCACATGTTATAACTTTGCTGGACTTGTGTGCTGCTGGAACTACTTGTCACAGGAGAAAATATCCCCCCTGGCTGGGAATGCTCATGTCTGGACATTACCATCTTACAGCACACTTCTGGAAAGAAAATTGGAGAGAGGAAAAAAGCTGCTTTGTTGCAAGCAGTGATATCTTAAGAGGGTCGATTTCAATTACTGACATAAGAGATGAAAGGTACATTGCAGCAGCAAGAAACAGCATTTTGCCCAGTTCCTCCTTGCCCATCCTCCCAGTCTCTTGTTTGCATCCTGAGCCATTTATATGAAGGATGCATGAAAAGGTCTTACCAGGCAAACTGCTTCACTGCTGTACCTCACCTATCCCCAGCTGTTTGGAAAAGTAGCTGAAATAAAGATATTGCTTTCAGTATCTTGGTTGTGTTCATTTTATCTCCATATGCTTCTTTTCACAGTATACAGCTGAAAACCTGAATGTCCAGTCCCATATAACCCTCCTAGGTGGCACTTTTGGTTACTTTAATACCAAAGCACTCCAGGAACTGGACTAACACCAACTGCTTTTTCCTTGCATGCCAGTAAACAGCCATCATCAAGTAGCAGGATGGGGAGACGAAGTTAATCATAGAATCACAGAANTAAAATAAAGAGCAAGCCTTTGAGATATCACAACCCTTGTGAAGAAAGGAACTTTCTAATAGCCTACCTGCAAAGTAAATTTGTGATGAGAGCAGCTCTACAAGCCTTCAATTGTCTCATCTGCTCCTGCTTCCATCACAATCTGCAAACCTGGAAAGAAAGAGTAGGAAACTTGCCCAGCTTTAAAAAGCACTCCCAAAGGAAGGTCATGCAGATCCTCCACTGACCTGCTCTCAGCTATCCCAGCTGCTTCAGCAGTTCCTTCTAAAAGGACCTTCCTAACCACCTCTTTGCATCACGATGATGGTCAAAACCCTGGTGGTTGCCTTGTTTATCTGCAACACATCACTTTAATATGGAGAGCACCAACAAGGAGATGCCAGCCCTGAGTGGCCAGACAGAAACCTTTCCACTGAACTGGCCTCAGTGAAGGCATTCTCAGGCTGCTTTTCCCAGCCACATACCACATTTAAGAGCTCAAACCCTTTTTTATCCCCTTTTCTGTCTCTGCTTTTGAATCCTTCCCCACCCAGACCCAGAAAGTCATACTCTGGTTGCAGGGTACTGTGGGTGGTGGACCTCATGAGATGCCTGTGGTGGAGCAGGGGTTATCCACTGAGGCTGATGCAGGATCAGGGCTGTCTTAACATTCCTCACATATTGAGTAGTTTCCCCACAGTTTTGGCTCACTTTGCAGTTCACTGCTAAAATGGAGGAAAAAATAAATACATGATCCAGCCTTCTCAAAATGTCATGCCCAGCTGGAGTTATTGGCAGTGCTGGGGAAAAAAAAACCAAACAACCCAAACAACCTCCCCAAATGTGTTTATGATGAACTTACATTGATTTTGGAAGAGTTGCTTCCTACCAGGAGGCAAGAGAAACCCCATCCATCCACCTGCATCTCTCTCTGTGTCTATAACACCTAGACACACAGCTGGAGACTCTGGTGTGATTGAGGCATTCAAAATGCTCATGACTGTTGCACCACTGGCAGAAAGAGGTCAATCATTAAAGCCACACAAGGTTCAGGTGGCAGAATAACCTTTTGAATAATGGAAATATATGACTGTTGCCTCCATTATTCAAATTAGCCATGCTGAAGAATTCAACTTTCCCAGTTCTTTGGTGGGAGGGAATGAGATCTCTAAAAAGCTTAACTTAGAAAGGACATCCCTAGTGCCACGTTTCAAATGCATCCATCAGGGTTTCTTTCTCCAGCTTTAAGCACTGGGAAAATCATCCCTGATCAGAGAAGTTTAAGGAGCCAGATCCAAAGCACAAATATTTGAGATTGACACACAGGGAGCCTGCCAAGACCTCTCTTAGAGGAATAAAATTCAAATCCTTTTCTTTTTCCAGCAATATGAGAACTAAGCTTTGAAGAAAAGCTTTTTAATTTCTCTTCTGAAGGGAAGGGGGGGGAGGGAATTAACTGTCGAAGAAAAACAACTGAATTTGTATTTATTTTTCCAGTTATTTCCCTAAATTGGCACTTTTTATTTTATACTCTGGAATAAGTCGTTGGGGATCTATCAGAATGCTTTTCCCAAATCCCTCAGTGAACAGTACTACACAGGAATGATTAAACTGCCTCAGCTGACATAAATCCCTGAATTTTCTGAAGAAAGATCAGCTCTCCTGTAGGTCCTTCCCATCCCAGGATCCTTGGGGTACTCCCAAGCTCCCATGGTACAAAGCATCAATAAACCAAATTGCAAAAATAACCTTCCCTGTCCTTTGGGCAGAGCCAGAAACAGAGGNAAGATGAAGCTCCCATGGTACAAAGCATCAATAAACCAAATTGCAAAAATAACCTTCCCTGTCCTTTGGGCAGAGCCAGAAACAGAGGGAGCAAAGGGACCTGCTGAGGTCATGTACAAGGATTTGTGAAGGGAGAACTGGAGCCTTCTATAACCATCAGCAGAAAACATCAGATGAGAAATATCTACCTCCATAAAAAAAACATATCTCTACTGGTGTTCTGGAGCACTCCAAATTCCTTCCTTCTCCCCTCCACTGTGGGTTTGAATGGGGAGAAGGCAACAGCGTGAGAACTGCTTCCCCCCAGCGCCCTGCGGGCTGGAGGGGGAACAGCAGCAGATGCCTTTTCCTGCCGTGTGCTGAGCCGTGAGGCAGCCTGCGCTGGGATCGGGCTGGTGGCTGCCTGGCTCTGCACGCCCAGGATCAACTGGCAAGTGGACACTGTCTAGAAAAGCATAAATAGGGCAAGGAGGAAGGTGCCAGGTGCCTGCCTTAAAAGGGTTCCTGCCTTAAAAGGGTTCCTGCCTTAAAAGGGTTCCTGCCTTGACAGAGCTCCTGTTTTGGACCCCCCTCGCTTTTGGACGGCTCCTACCTTTTCACACAGCTCTGTGCCTTGCACTGTCCCTGCCTTTGGACACCTCTCCTCACTTTTGCACTGCTCTGTGCAAACTTGCAAGCTTGGCAAGTCCTGGGGTCCTTTTGAGAGCACTGCCAGCTGTGCCCAGCCCCAGCTGCTCTCAGACCATAGAGCAGCTGACTCCCTGGCTGCTATTCTGCACTGGGCAGACCTGAGCAGTTTGGCTCTCCCCTGCCCTGCCGAGGCAGCGTCGCTCCCACGGATCCCTGCCTTGTGGCAGTTGTGTTTGGAGACACTCCTGACTCTGGCAGCTTTCCCACCTGCCTTGGGCTGCAGGATCCAGACCATTGGATATTGCTTGCAGCATCAGAAGGCAGCTGAGCCACAGAGAATCCAGCAAGGGCTCATTGCCCAATGCCTCTCTCACCTCTGTGAGCACAGCCTGTTGCTGTGCCCTTAATTCTCTGCTCAGCCTGACTGATAGTGGGGGAAAGCTGTGCTTATAGCTTAGCCTTTTCCATTTCCTGACCTCCTAAATCTCTAAATGTGTCCATAACATCCTGTTGAAGAATTCCTGACCGAGTTAGAGCCTGTAAAAAAACCTAAACTAGTTCTGTATAGAGTTTTGGGGCTGGGGCTGTCAGGAAAAAATAGAATAATTCTATTTTTATAACTCTTCACTCAACCACATTCATTCCCTGCCTCCATGACATTTGTTTGGTATAGGAAAACTAAAACAGCCTTTCAGACAACATACCTTTTGTTTTATGACTTCAAAACTATGAAATTCATACTTCCAGATCCAAACTTTGGAAACAGAGAAGAGAGAAACTCATGCAGCATCTTGTCTTCATTTGTTTGGCATCAGAGCCCCACAGCAGTACCTCACAAGGAGAGACTGAGCTGGGACAGCATCTTTCCTTCTATCCAAAAGGTGATGAATGGAAGAGAACAAGCAAATGACTTGTTCATATCCCTTAGGAGTAGGGCAAGATTGATAGAATCATAGAACTGTGGTTGGAAAAGACCTCTAAGATTATTTATGCTTAGTATAAGGGAAAAAACACTTTGAGTAGGAGGAGAATCAGGCTCTGTGAGTGTCTGCTTCATGAAAGAGAAGCTCTTCATCCCAGGAAGCCTTCAACAGCATCCTAGGATCTGCCAGGAGCAATAAGGGCAAAGAAATATACCAGATTAGCTGCATACTGCCCTTTTTACCTTCTTTTCCTGTAGATTTCAGTTTCAGCATTTTTATTTCCTTGAGAGAAGTCTGACAAAGCCACAAAGAAGTATTCACACAAAAAATGCTCATCTGAAGCAGCTGAGCCAGGTCTATTTTCACAGTGCTTTGATATGCTCTTCAGGCTGCATCTTCCAGCATCACAAACCCACAGAGAAGAAATTCTGCAGCACAGCTCAGCAGTTCCTGAGGATCTACCTGCCCCATTGGATCTCCTGTTCAAGTCTCTTCCCACATCCTGAAATTGTGCCAGGGGAGGTTTAGATTGGATATGAGGAAAAATCTCATTACTGAAGGTGTGGTCAGGCATTGGAACAAGCAGTCCAAGGAGGTGGTGGAGTCAACATCCCTGGGGATGTTCAAGAAATGTGTGGATATGGCACTCTGGGACATGGTTTAATGGTAGCCTTAAGTTGATGGTTGGATTTGATGACTTTAGAGGCCTTTTCTAACCAAAACAATTCTATGATTCTATGACCCAAATCTGCTTTTTCACCACCCCCCTCCTTCCTTACATGATTGCTCTAACTAAAGCACTGCATCATGGCTTGGAGGAGCTCTGTAGAGTCCTTCCTTAGCTACATAATTGGTCTATAACTTGCTTTTGTCCATCTTCACTGTCCTTGCCTTGCAGATATGACAGAGGTAAAACTACAAACACCTCATGCTTGCAAACCTAAACCCACCACTTTGAAGTTCCAACACCTGCATCTAACTTCTAAGAACTTATTTTCTTTAGGAGCTAAAAATAGTCCTGATTTTCCTCCCCCTTTCATCTCCTCTCCTTCTCTTTTCCTGAAGGAAAATTTAGGGGTGGTGTTTGGACTCCTCTTTATAATGGAGAAGCAGCAAATTTCTTGCAGCCCACCTGAGTTTGCCACCTGAGAGGCTATGTGAGACAGCAGTAAAGGCTGGGGAAACCTACTGGGCTTGCTGGAAGTGTAGTTGTAAATGAGTGGAGTGATGGAGGGAAATGGTAGATGTTAATTTTTACTTAGTTTTTAACAGTGTTTAATATTTAATTGTGTTTCGTGTGCACTTGAACAGATTCACTCTGATATGGGTCAAGAACTGGCTGGAGGGCTGGGCCCAGAGAGTGATGGTGAATGGTGCCACAGCCAGCTGGCAGCTGCCACAGTGGTGTCCCCCAGGGATGAGTGCTGGGCCTGGTCCTGTTCAGTATCTTTATTGATGATCTGGACCAGGGGATTGAGTCTAGCATCAGTAAGTTTGCAGATGACACCAAGTTAGGAGCAGGTGTGGATCTGTTGGAGGGTAGGAGGGCTCTGCAGAGGGGCCTGGACAGGCTGGACAGATGGGCACAGTCCAATGCCANATGATTCCATCACTCACTCACATTTTCTGGTCTGGTCTGGTTACCTAGGAAAGTGCTGGAGCCACCATCCATAGGGATGCTACAAAACCCCAACACAGCAATGAGTAGCCATGGACTTGGGAACATGGTTTAGTGGCCCTGGTGGTGTTGGGTTGATCTTTGAACTTGATGACCTTAGAGGTCTTTTCCAGACTTAATGATGCCTGTGATGAGCTGTGGCAGTACTGAGCATAAAGGTGATGCTACAAAGACCTTTCTTAGGTCCTGTTGCTGTTCTTGCAGGTTCTTTACTGAGCTAGAAGATCTTGCTTTAAAAGAGTGCAGTGCATTTCCATGCAGTCTTTAAATAATGCTGTAATTACTCAGAAATATTCTCCTGAAAGAGGTGTTTAAGGGCTTATAATGCTGGCTGTGTGCAGCTTAAGGGCTCTTACAGTGCTGTTAGAACTCAGCAATTGTCAGAGCTGGTGATTGGGCTGGTGCTTGATGCCAAAGGGAAACTAAACCTTCTGTGTGCTCCCTATTTTCTCTCCTCATTTTTCTGCTGCTGCAGGCTTGATTCTGCACAAACCCTCCTGCTCTCTGCTGTCAGTCTCCTCCAAGCTGATTAAACTTCTAAACTTCTTCACTGACTCTCTCAGTCTGCTCTGGTGAGCTGCAAAATAAGAGTCATGTCCAAGAGGGCTCTTCTAGCACTTTCTAATTCCCAGTAAAAAGAGCAGCAGGTGAAGATTAGGTCTTCCTCTTGCTGCAGGTTTAGTGGTGTAGCTGAAATGCAGTTAATTGCCTTGCTTGCACCCCTATGATGGTAATGAGGACTCAAAACCAGGTGAGAAGAGGACCTGGGAGGACTGACACTGTACCCTGAGCTAACCACTAAAGCAACTTGGCTCCTGTGCTCTCTCCTGCTCACCATGTTTCTGCTACCCAGCAGACAAGGACTACCTTGTCCTGCTACTTTACAGCAGCTTGCAGAGCCAAGATTTCAGGTTGCTAAGCCTGAAATCTTGCCCTGTTCAGCCTTTAAACTGTGCTCTTCAAAGTAGCCCAGTTCCTTGGTTTGATGTCAGCCTGCAGTAATAAACCATCCCTTAGTAACTGCTGCAGTCACAGTTCTGGCTCCTCATAAGCTTAGCAAGAGCTGTGAGATTCAGAGATTCATAGAACAGAGATGGTGTGAATCAGGCTTTTGTCAGCCAAAGGAGACTGATAAAAACCTCTATTCTGCCAAATTTAACTCAAAATATTAAATGCTCCTCAACTTTAGCTTTTTGCAAGTTGTTTTTTTCTGCCTCAGAATATTCAGAATGGGACTTGCCAACAATCCCACTTTTTCCTGGCAGCAGTCAGTGTTGTTCCTTTGACCTCAGCTTGGCCAGGCAGCACTCAGATGGGCTGTGCTTATAAACCCATCTGGGCATTAAACAGGTTGCTCTGAGGATGTGCTGGATGCTTTTGGAACTCTCATCCCCTTTGAAACCACTTTTTCAGCTACCCAAGCCTTAAAAAAAACCCTAAAACGACAACAATAAAATCTTTCTAAGCACATCTGGGAACAGGAGAGCATTGCAGTTTAAAGTAAAAAAGGGAGATTTAGACTAGATGGAAAAGATTTTTCTTTACACTGGAGGTGGTGAGCTGCTGACCCAGGTTGCCCAGAGAGGTGAGAGATGTCCTGAACCTGGAGATGTTGAAGGTCAAGTTGGACAGGACTGTGAGCAACCTGCTCTAGTTGAAAATGTCCCTCCAGCTGCAAGGGGTTGGATTAGATGACCTTTAGAGGTCCCTTCCAGGCCCCAAATGCTAAGATTCTGTGGCATGGGTGTGAGCTGCAGCTGTGCATCACCTCCAACACTTGATACTTACCCATCAGTGGATTAGCCAATATTTCAAACAGGGATCACCTCGCTGCACCCTGTCTGCTCTGCTTGTGGTGCTCACTTGTCTGCTTCTTGGGGATGCTGCGATCTGTTGCATCGGAGGTATCAGCACAGATCCTGCATTTCCATCTTTCTGCAGTCCTCCGTGAGGTTTAATCCTTCTTTGCTTTCTGAAAGGCTGCTTCTTTGTGGCTCAGAATAAGAATAAAAGGAACCTCTGCCTTCCAGCAAGCTGCTTTCTTCCTCTCAATAAGGAAACTTTAATTTTACGACAGGAACAGGCAGATAACATCAATGCAGATAAGGGAACCAGGCAACAAATCAGGCTAATGGTTTGCGTTTGAGTGAGTTGAATGGGACTTAATGATTCTGGTAAGAAGCTATTCACTAGCAAAGATCTGAAGTAGCAGATAAAATGCAGCAGATAGAATAGGAAAGTGTTAAAACAAACAGAAAGCACTTACAAGCCAGGGAGCAATACAGAGCTAAAAGGCTGGAGACTTTGGCCCACACAAGCTGTGCAGACACAGACTGTTTCTCCACCCTCATATTTCAGTCTGCTTGGGTAGGAGGTTGGGAATGGCATTGCCCAAACCATCAGGTTGCCTCTCCAAAAAGAGCAGCAAGGGATGGCCCAGGACAGGCTGGGGAACCTCACACCAGGCTCTCCTCCATCAGTTCCTCAGGAAGAGGTGGGATGCTGCTGGGAGGTTTACAGAATTCCAGCATGGTGGGGGAGTGGAAGTGACGTCTGGACATCATCCAGTCCAACCCCCTTGCTAAAGTAGGGGCAGCCACAGCAGCTTGCCCAGGATCACAAAATCCAGGTGGGTTTGGAATCTCTCCAGAGAGGGAGACTCCGCAACCTTTCTGGGCAGCTGGCTCCAGCAGGCTCAAAGAATATTTTTCCTTCCCTCTTCTTGCTCCATTCTTTGTATTGTGTCTGTTTTGGCCAAAGCCTGGTGATACATTTCTCCATGGTGATTTTAATTTTCATGGCAAAGATCCAAGCAGAAAGATCCTAGAAATTGCAAACCTGTGTGGTCTGTGCCATTTTGTGCTGCCTGGCTCCTCAGCACCTTCTCTTTCCCCTAATGTTATGATATTTTACATACTTTCTGCCTAATCATGCCTTCAGTTGCAAGTCTTTGGGTAAAAAAGTTCACACAGAGTGACTACAGTGAGATGGGTTGCACATAGAATCANCATTCCACGATTCCACCTTCATGTGAGGGAAGCTCCAAGTTGTCTGTTTGTGTCCTCAGAGTGCTGGATTTGGACACAACAGAAGCCTGGGCAGATCTTTGTCCCCTCTGCCAGCAGCTCAGGGACTGGCAGACAGAGAGGATGAGCTGGTGGAATCTTTCTGATGCTATGATGATGAGGATTTTGCTTCCCCTCTCCCAAACAAGCAGATGTTTTGCTGTTGTTTGTTTGTTTTTGGTTTTTTTTGTTTTTTTTTTAACAGCAGCTGCACGTCATATCCCAGCCCAAAGCTGCTGCAGAGGATCTGGAAACCTGGACAATTGCTGCCATACATTGGGCATGACAAGCTAATGCTATTTGCAACTCCTGTCTTCCAGGGAAAATTGCATTAATGCCAGCTCACAAAGAAATGGCTTCCTCCTTTGGTCATGGATGGAGCAGACACCTTTTTGCTGGCTCAGGGATGGATAAGGACAGGCTGAAAGAGTTTGGGGTTGTTCAGTCTGGAGAAGAGAAGACTCTGGGGAGACCTCGTGACCTGTTGGTACTTACAGGGGATGATCAGAAAGCTGGGGAAAGACTTTTTAGCAGGTCCTTGGCAGGACAAGGGATGATGGTTTGAGCTGAAAGAAGATTCAGACTAGAGCAAAAGGAGATTTTTTTTTTTTTTNGGAGGTGTTCAAGGCCAGGTTGGACAAGGCCTTGAGTGACCTGTGCTAGTGGGAGGTGTCCCTGCCTATGGCAGGGGGTTGGAACTGGATGATCCTTGAGGTCCCTTCCAACCTTACCATTCTATGATTCCCTGGAACCATTCCAAGTCAGGTTGTCTGGGGCCCTGAGCCTCCTGCTCTAGTTGCAGATGTCCCTGCTGACTGCAGGGTGGTTGGACTCAATGGCCTTTAAAGGTTCCCTCCAACCCAAAATGTTCTATGATTCTGTGGATGCTGCAGTGTGATCAGGTTGCAGATCTCCTCCTGCCTTTTCCTCTGAAAGGCCATTTAAGGAGCAGAACTTCTAGTGTAGGAACCAGAGGAACTGCCACTGGATTGGGGTTTTTATTTTTTGCTAATGTGAAATGCCAGCACTGATGGCTGCCTGTGTGTGCCCAGGGAACCACACCACACTGTTTCCAAGCAAGGCAGAACACAAATAAATTACTCAGCAAGGTCATTCCTCCCTGTTTCTCTGTGTTTTTCATCCATTTTAAGGCAGGATCCTGACTCCTGCTGCTTGAGAAGGTACCTGTACAGTGAAGTGTAAAGCACACAGTGCAGTGTCCATCTTGGGCAGCAGGCTTAGACCAGCATCCAAGGGACTGAACAGTGTCTGCCTGCTGCTAAGGGGTCTGCCAGTCTTATTTGTGGTGCCTGGATCCTGTGGGTCAGAATTTTTCTGAAGTGGCCTGGGTGGAAGATCCTATTAAAGGATGATTTCAAGAAAGCTTCTGCAAAATAAGAGACAGCATCACAGGCTCACAGAATGTCAGGGGTTGGAAGGGACCCAAATTGATCATCAAGTCCAACCCCCCTGCCAGAGCAGGACCAGACAATCTAGCTCAGGTCACAGAGGAATGCATCCAGACAGGTCTTGAAAGTCTCAAGAGGAGACTCCACAGCCTCTCTAGGGAGCCTGTGCCAGTGCTCTGTGAACCTTCCAGTAAAGAAGTTGCCCCTTGTGTTGAGGTGGAACCTCCTGTGCTGCAGCTTATGTCCATTGATCCTTGTCCTATCCCAGGAAGCAAGTGAACAGAGCCTGTCCCCCTCCTCCTGATCCCCAGCCCTCAGACTTGGTAGTTAAATGATGGTTGGACTCAATGACCTTGGAGCTCTTTTCCAACCAGAACAAGTCTACAATGCTGTAAGTCTGTGGTTATAGAATCATAGAATCACAGAATGGTAAGGTTGGAAGGGACCTCAAGGATCATCCAGTTCCAAGCCCCTGCCACAGGCAGGGACACCTCCCACTAGCACAGGTCACTCAAGGCCTCATCCAACCTGCCCTTGAACACCTCCAGGGAGGGAGCAGCCACAACCTCCCTGGGCAGCCTGTGCCAGTGTCTCACCACCCTCACTGTACTTCCTCCTAACATCCAGTTTCAATCTCCCCTCTGCCAGTTCAAACCCATTGCCCCTTGTCCTGTCATTGCAAGACCTTGTCAATAGTCCCTCCCCAGCCTTCCTGTAGGCTCCCTTCAGATACTGGAAGGCTACTACAAGGTTATTTTCCCTTCTAGTCCTAGGTAAAATCAGAGAGAGGAAAAGCTCAGAAAATTCTCCAGAGGGAAAGAAAATGGCAAGAATTTCACAGTTCAGCAAAAAAAAGAACCTTTGCAAACACACATCTGTGAGCAAACAGGTTCTGGCCCTGAAACTTGCTCCACTCCATAGCAAATGGTCCCTCAGGACACACAGTCATAGTAGTGGTTCCCCAGGGGGGGAGGAATGAGCTGACAGCAGCACAACAGTGCTGTGGTGATGCTCCTTGTTGTCTGCTGTTTTTAGGATCTAACAAAACACAGAAGGAACTGCTGGGGTAGGTGATGTGGGTGCCAGCTCCTCCTTGCTCTCTACTTCTGTGCTTTCTGTGCCCATTTGGCAGCAGTGCTGCATGTCTTGGCTTTATTAAATGTTGCAGAGAGAGGATGAGCTTTGCTGCTCTCCTGGGAATGGAAACACAGGGCTAGGAGGAGGATGTAAAGCAGGGAACATGTAAAACCCTACCAGGCACACTTAATTTGAGGTGCTGCAACAACCACGTTGAGGCCTTAGAGGTTTCTTTGCACAACCTTAGCTTTGATGTGCCTTCAGTTGCTCTGTGCCATGCTGAAACTGAGACAATTAAAATAGACCTGAGCAGCTAATTTATGAAATGATTTCACTCAGGAACAGAATTGCTCTGAGGGCTCCAACTAGAAGTGGCTCATGGCTAAGACTTGGTGTTGATGCACTCAGAATCTTGCCCAGGACTAGGACAAGAGGAAACAGCTTCAAATTTCACCAGAGGAGGTTTAGGTTGGACATGGGGAGCAATTTATTCCCTGAAAGGATTATCAAGGCCCAGGCTCTCCAAGGCAGTGGTGGAGTCCTCATCCCTAGAGGGGTTTCAAAGCTGTGTAGATGTGGTGCTGAGGGCTGTGGTTTGGTGGTCATCTGGCAGTGCTGAGCTAACAGCAGGACTTGATGATCTTCAAAGTCTCTTCCAACCAAAACGATTTTATGTTTCTTTGACTCCTTCCCAGCCCTACTCCCACTTCTCAAGGCTGAAGGAATAACTGGTGCAGGTTACACAGCTAAGAGATTTGGGAAAGCTGTGACTCAACCCAATATAATCCTCAGTCATCCCCCAGTCATCCCCTCTGAGCCCAGAGTGAAGTCAAATCAAGCAGATAGTTGAATTTAGCCAATTCATGGAGCCAGCACTGCCTGTACTGATCAGACCTGGCCCTTTCTTGGAGATGGTTCAAGTTATTGTGTGCTGGGGATTTGGGGTATTTAGTGACAGATCTGCTGAGGGGTTCACATCAGCAAATGTTCCCCCTGCTGGGTCTCTGGTGTGCCTGTATTTTGTGCTCAACGTCTCCCAGTGCCAGGCTGTTTCACTTTGGATGAGTCTGAAGTGGAGCAAACAGTGTTTATTTGGAATATTAAAAGTGTCTAATTGAGTCTCTCTGCTCATTAAGAAGAGCAGTTACAGTTTATCAGCCATCAACCTGCTAACTGCATTTGCTTAATTGCTGCTGATGTCATTTATTAGGGGCTATGGGGGAGAAAGTTGTGAGTGTTCAGAGCTGACAGATACCACGTGCTGCAACCTAAAAAGCTCCACCATCACTGGATAGGAGAAAGAAACTCTTTACAGTGAGGGTGATGAGACACTGGCACAGGTTGCCCAGGGAGGTTGTGGATGCTCCCTCTCTGGAGGTGTTGAGCAAGGCTGGTCTAGTGGAAGGTGTCCTTGGCCATGACAGAGGGGTTGGGGCTAGATCTTTAAGGTCCCTTCCAACTCATTCTATGATCACTAAAGCTCTGAGCAAAGCTCTTCTCCCATTTTTATGGTCTCCAAAATTCTTCTGCCTGTGCAAAGCGATTTTGGCTCTCGGCACCTTCTGCCTGCATTGAGAACCAGAGGGTTCTCAAAAGTCAGTCTGCAGGATCACAGGACAGCCCTGTGACAGGCAGGATGAATCATAACGGGGTCATCTGTCCCCAAAATCAACAGCAGCTTAAGCATCCCTCCTGTTTTGCTGTGGCCTCTTCACCTGCAGTAGAAGCCGATGCCTCAAGGCATGCTGGCTGCTCCTCTGCTGTAGAGGTTAAAAAGCTGTGAAGATGGTGGAGGTTGAACCTGGCTCCTTGCAACAGCTTCTGAATGACTGCATAGGTTTGTGGCCTGTCTCTGATAGAGCAGGGAAAAGGAAAATGCCAAATGCCTTGGTGATTAGGTGGTACTCAGCAGGGGCAGAATGGCTTTGCAGGGCAAGTACTAAGGTCTTTATAATGCAAAAAGAGCCACAGCACTCCACTTAAAATTCCCCAAATGCTTTTAGTTCCGCAGTGATAAGGATAAAATATGGTTCCAAAGTGATTAATGAGTCAAATGGGATCCTGCTCTTGCTGAAGTTAATTGCGGAATTTATCTCCATCTGCCTGGGATCGGGTTTGGATCTTTGGGAAGTGTCCTGTAATCCCTTGGAGTGTCCTCTGGTCTCTTGTCCCCAGCTGCTGGATTGCAGTGTCAGCCAGTTGCTGAGAAAAAGGAGTTTGTGTGTTCACCTTCTTGCCCAAATTCAATAGAGCACCACTTCTGCACTGCCACCAAGTCCTGATGCAAAGAACTACATGAAAAGATGAAGGACATGGAACTGTTNAACCCTCAGCACTGGGGAGCTGGCAATGCATGGTCAAAAATCCTGAGGATATTGAGGTTTTCACATCTTGATGTGCAGCATGTGCTGTGCTTTGACGTTTTTCAGCATTTTGATTAGCTGATTAGGATCAGCCTCAGCTTTCAGGTTGCACATTTTGAGGAGTGGGTGGAAGAGGATGGCTTGGAAAAAGAAGGGGAAAGAGGAAGAGAAAGAGCTTTGAGAATGGGGCTTTTCACACAGTTCCATTTTCCACCTTCTATTTTTTTTTTTTTTCTGCTCTCTGGAAATTGCAGCTGCTCTTTGCTAAGTGCATCTCTGACAATGCCTAACTGAACAGTATGGAGGTGTTTTAATCTGCGACAGGAAACGCTCTTGAGGGAGTCACAAAGGATGAAATCCACCCCCGTGCAACCAGCCAGCACCAGGTCTGTCAATGGGAGATGTGAGTGGTTCATAGGCTTCACTCTGACCTTTAGCACCACAGTGAATTTCACCTAAATGAACTCCCTGAAGTCATTTGAGATGAAATTCAGGCTGTTTTCAGCTGGTATCTACCGTGCTGGCTACTGGCAGTGCAAAACCTGGGTGAGGATCATGGACTGGAAGAGAGGATTGGTATTGCCCTGCCAATCAACCCATCCACTGAAGGGTGCAGAACCTCCTTATTCACAGAATCCCAGCATGGTGGGGGTTGGAAGAGACCTCTGGGGATCATCCATTCCAACCTCCCTGCTAAAGCAGGGGCAGCCACAGCAGCTTGCCCAGGATCACAATGGCCAGATGGGTTTGGAATCTCTCCCCAACCTCTCTGGGCAGCCTGCTCCAGGGCTCCAGCATCCTTGAAGTTTATCCTTCCTTCTTCTTGTTCCATGTTTTGTTTAATTTCCTATGTACAGAGGGAACTTCCTGCCCACTGCTCCTTGTCCTGTTGCTGCACACCACTGAGAAGAGCCTGACCCCATCCTCTTGCCCCCCACCCTTTAGCTCTTGCTGAGCATTGATGAGATCCTTTCTGGGGCTGCTCTTCTCCAGGCTCAGCAGCCCCAGGGCTCTCAGCCTTTCCTCCTCACAGAGATGCCCCAGGTCCCTCAATATCCTTGTAGCCTCCATTGGGCTCTCTCCAATAATTCTCTGTCTCTCTTGAACTGGGAAACCCAGAAATGGACACAATACTCTGGTTGTGACCTCACTAGGTTAGAGTAGAGAGGGAGAAGAACTGTCCTTGAGCTGTTGGTCACACAGTTCACACTGCTTGGCTTGGTCTGGGTGTTCCTGCTGAGCTCCACATCTCTATGATGGCTACTTCAGGTCAGAAATGCAATGCAAGTATATTTTCCCCACAAAAGATTTTACAAGTGTTGGAGAAATCCAAACACAGCTTGGTGAGATGAATTTATTCCATGTAAATGACACTTCACTGATTCCTGCCTGGAGTAGTCAGGCAGATGAATGCCAGAAAATCAAATATTTGCACGGCTGAGGTGTGAGGCCCATCAGACCTCTGTCTGTCACCTGGCATATGGGACTGGATTCACACGTGTGGCTCCAGAAAGAGAAGGCAGCCTGTGGTGTGAGGTGCAAAAGGGGAAGCAGAATGATCAAATTAATTCTGGGAGCTGCACAATTAATTTCCCCTGCCCATGGGAGCTGCTGCCATCGCATCTCAGAGGAGCCAGCATCTCTCCTCGTGACACGATGCTGCTCCAGCATGTCCTGCCTGGCTTGGTTGTACCTGCTGTGTGATGCAGCAGTTCTGCAGAGAAGCTGGGCTGTGACATGCATGATCTCCTGTGCTGTGCAGAGCTGCTGCAGCCCCAAAGTGTTACTGATGGCCGTGATTGATGTGTGTCAGCCTGAGGTGCTAGGAAGAATCGCAGAATCTCAGATGGTGAGGGTTGGAAGGGACCTCTGGAGATCAGCCAGTCCAACCCCCCTGCTAAAGCAGGGGCAGCCACAGCAGCTTGACCAGGGTTACAGTCACCAGCTGGGTTTGGAAGCTCCCTGAAGAAGCTCTCCACAACCTCTCTGGGCAGCATGCTCCAGGACACCCTCACACCAAAGGAGTTTCTCCTTAAGATTAAATGAAGTCTCCTCTGCTCTAGTTTGTGCCTGTTGTCTCTTGTCCTGTTACTGGGCACCACTGAAATGAGTCTTGCACCATCCTCTTACACCCACACACCCCCTTTAGCTCTTTCTAAGCATTGAGTAGATCACTTATGAGGTTCCAGGCTCAACAGCTCCAGGTTTCCTCAGCCTCTCCTCACAGAGGAGCTTGTGTAAAGCATCATCTTATTAATTTCAGCAAATGTATTTCCATTAATCCCACTCATTATATTGTGGTGGCTATGGCTTTGTGGGCTGGATACCATGGCCAAGCAGACTGAAAGGTGCTGTCTCCTGGAGAAATGGTGAGCTTGACTGACAAACCTGGACTCCTGAATCCTTGGACCTCCTGTAGGGGAGGGTTGGATGTCTTATGAGGAGAATGAGGGAGCTGAGACTGTTTAGCTTGAAGTGGAGGCTGAGAGGAGACTCTGCTCTCTACAGCTGCCTGAAAGGATGTTGGAGTGAGGCTGCTGTTAGCCTCTTCTCCAAAGTAACTAATGGTAGGATGAGAGGTAATGGCCTCAAGCTGTGTCAGGAGTGGTTTAGGTTGGAGATTAGGAAAAATTTCTTTCCTGCAGGAGTCATTGGAACAGGCTGCCCAGGGAGGTGGTGGAGTCACCATCCCTGGCAGTGTTGAAGGAACAAGTAGCTGTGGCACTTTGAGACATGGTCTAGTGTTCATTAAGGTGCTGAATAGAAGGTTAGACTTGATAGTCACAAAGGTCTTTTCCAATCTCAATGATTCTATGAACTCCAAAGTTTCATCTTAGGAAAGGAGAGTAGGCTAAAGGGAGAACAGGACACATCTGATGTTTGGGACAGCTCACTGCTTGAGGTCAGAAACCTGGATTGAATGCTTAAAGGCTCAAGATATAGAGGGTAAGAGAGAAAGCAGAGAAAGCTTTCATCTTCAGTGACTTTTCAGGGAAAGAAGAAGAGGTAGAGAGGATTGAGGGTTATGAGATTACAGCAGGAAAAGGAGAGCACACAGCAAGCCCAGAGCATCCTCCATCTCATAGCAACAAAGCTGGATTTGGATGGAGTTATTCAAACAGCACAAAAATGTGCAGGAGTAAATGTGACATGGAAACAAAGTGCAGGTTGTGGTGACCAGCTGAGACATTTCAGTGACTGAGGTGGTCTGGTTCAGTGACTGATCTGGACAAGCAGCTCTAGTAATGAAACACAGAAGGACCAAACAGTTAGGAGGACCAGGGGAAAGGCACCACTTGAACATGCTAGGAATAGGGCCTGGCAGGTTTTAAGGATGCTGCTGCATGTATCAGGGCTGTGCCAGGACCATGTGTCTCAGGAAGCATTTGGCTAACTCAGTCCCTGGGACCAGCAGCATGAAGAAGCTCAGGGAACAGAGATCTGGTTCTCACAGATGGCCTCTCAGTATTAATCACAGAATCACAGAATTAACCAGGTTGGAAAAGACCTCCAAGCTCATCCAGTCCAACCTATCACCTAACACCTTCTAATTAACTAAACCATGGCACTAAGTGCCTTATCAGCCTCCTTTTAAACACCTCCAGGGANCCTCCAGTACCCACAGGTGCAAGTTCCAAGGAAGTTTGCATCAAGGCAGGCAGAAGCAACATGGATTTAGGGAGTTAGATTGTATTTAGCTGCATCTCAAAGGGGGAAGGAGTGAAAATGCCATCCTTGAGTCTACACTTAGACCAGCATAAATGCATTGCTGGGTCTGGATACAGTTCTGCCTCAAAGCTCAGTTCTAACATGTGCCTGGGTATTACCTCCCCTAAAGAGAGCTTGATCACACTGGAGTCAGTGGTGACCTTACTGAAACCCAGGAGCCCAGAAGGCACCAGGGAAACACAACTCACCTCAGGTCACTCCTGACCTCTCTGAGATATCCACCTGGCATCTGCTGTTTGGAATTGCTGTGTTCTGCTGATGCCATTTGTACAAACTGAGTGTGTGGCTTTTCCACCCCTCACATCCCCATTTTTATTGGAAGAAAAAGTGATACATATCATAAAATCATAGAATCAGAGAATGGTAGGGTTGGAAGGGACCTCAAATGGTAGGGTTGGAAGGGACCTCAAAGATCATCCAGTTCCAACCCCCTGCCATAGGCAGGGACACCTCCCACTAGTACAGGTCACTCAAGGCCTCCTCCAACCTGGCCTTGAACACCTCCAGGGAGGGAGCAGCCACAACCTCCCTGGGCAACCTGTGCCAGTGCCTCACCACCCTCACTGCAAACAACTTCCTCCTAACATCCAGTTTCAATCTCCCCTCTGCCAGTTCAAACCCATTGCCCCTTGTCCTGTCATTGCAAGACCTTGTCAATAGTCCCTCCCCAGCCTTCCTGTAGGTCCCCTTCAGATACTGGAAGGCTACTCTAAGGTCTCCTGGAAGCCTTCTCTTCACCAGGCTGCAGAGCCCCAACTCTCTCAGCCTGTCCTCACAGCAGAGCTGTTGCAGTCCTCTGAGCATCTTCATGGCCTCCTCTGGACCCTCTCCAACAGTTCCATGTCCTTCCTGTGCTGGGGGCTCCAGAACTGCACACATATAAGAGAGATGTTTCTTTATCACAGTTTGATGCTGCTTTTACTTTTGCACATGTCCTCCAGCAAAAGCACTTTGGTATCATAGAATTGTTTTGGTTAGAGAAGGTCTTTAAGGTCATCAATTCCAACGGAGGACCCAGCACCACCAGGTCACCACTAAACCATGTCCCTCAGCACCACAACCCCACAGTTTTTAAACCCCTCCAGGGATGGGGACTCCAGCACTGCCTTGGGCAGCCTGGGCTAGGCCTTGATAACCCTTTCAGGGAAGAAATTGCTGCTCATGTCCAACCTAAACCTTCCTTGGTGCAACTAGATCTAGCAGTTGGGAGTCTGTTCATTGAGAGGTCTGCATGAATCTCAATGAATATTCATGCCCACGGGGGCTTCAACAAGAAATGGCAACAAGCAAATTTATTTTGCAGCCTTCTGAAGGTCAGATGGGCACAGGGTAAGGTCCCCTTGACCTTTGTGGGGAGGGGGATGTTTCTTTTCAGCAGAGCATTACAAGATCTAACATTTGTAATACTTTGGTGAAACAAAGGATTGACCAAGAAAGGAGTATTTAAAGCTGAATGGGAAGTTTTAATGTGAAGAATTGTCTGTCAAGGTATTAAAAATGTCAGTCAGTCCCTCAGGCTTAGTGACTGGCTTTGAAATGTGTAAAAAAAAAAACAACCCACCAAACTGTGCTGGGGAGTGTCACGTCTGTCTCTTGCTTTCTGGGAATGGCTGGCTGGGAGGACAGATTTTCAGCTGAATTTGTCAGTCTTTGTCAAAGCATGACATGTTTTGATGAAATGTGTTCAAAGATGCTGTCAGCCTGCCTGGCTTCTCATAAAACCCACTGCCAAGCTGCTGGGGAAGCCCCTGTCTCCCTAAGAGCAGGGTTTAAGGCTTTGGGAAAAGAGCAAGTGGAGCTTTCAAAGGTACAGCTCAAGGCTGATAAAAGTCTTCCTTGGATGAGGAGAGNTTTTTAAAAATACATGGTTAATCAAGAAAAAAACACCCAAATAATCTAGCACAGATTCCCTTTTTGACATGTTGCTTACATGAACTTCCTTCAAATACTTTATTTAACAGAACTGGCCACCCTTCAGATATTTAAAACATGAATAAGAGCTCCTCTCAGTCTTCGAAGGGCTTGCTAGAGATCTTTGGGTCCAACCCCCCCAGCCACAGCAAGATTACACATTCACACTGGTCTTGAAAGTCTCCAGAGAATGANGGGTCTGCATGGCAGCAGGGGAGGTGAGCTACAGGAGCTGTGGAGGAGAGCTGGAAGGAGCAGAGATGCTCTCAGAAACAACCAACCAAAACACCTGTGTCAGGAAAAGAGCTTCCAAATTTCCACTAAACTGCTTTATGCTCAGAGCTCAACTAGGCTGACCCAGTGGCTGGATTCTCCCAGGGAGTGGGAAGCAGACTCTACATGTGCTCTTGGCTGGGCTTCCTCCTCTGACCCCAGCTGGGAACAGGCTTTCATTGTGAAACCAAGTTCCTCAGACAGTTGTTTGCTGGAAAGGTCATTTGGCTGCCTTATCTGGAAATGGATGTATTGAAAGCCTTCCTAAATTTGCTCATTAAATATGATGCATTGCAACATTATCAACGAAATGTTGGCAGGCAGGCTTCTCACTGGAACATCTATTTTCCAGCAGCCATGGTCCCAATCCTGAGGCAGGGGTGGTGGGAGCAGAGGTGGGGTTAGATTTGGCCCCTGTTCAAAATCAAAAACCTATTCAGACCAGCCTTCTTTGTACAAGATGTCACACTGTGGCTGCAGTTGATGCTCTGACAAAGCTCCCTGCATGGCTCAGGTCAGGTCCAAGGATCATACAGAATCACAGAATGCCAGGGGCTGGAAGGGACCTCCAAAGCTCACCCAGTCCAACCCTTCTGCCAGAGCAGGATCACCTAAACCAGATCATACAGGAATGTGTCCAGGTGGGTTTTGAATATTGCCAGAGAGGGAGACTCCACAACCCCCTTGGGCAGCCTGTTCCAGGGTTCTGAGCCCTCTAAGGGACTGAACGTATGTGGTAGGATTAAGATGGAAGTAGGAAAACTCCAAGGCTGAGAGGAATAAAAGAAAGGATCAAAGCTGCAGGAGAGATGATGGAGCATGGATGTCTCTTGGAAGGGGGAGGACTGGGACTGACCTGAAGGAAAGGCAAAGCAAGTGCAGTCAGGAAGAAAGAGCTGCCTGCAGGACACTACTGCTTTTGCCAGCAGCTGTGGGATCTGGGACACATTTCACAATGTGAAGAGCTCCCTAAGCCACCCACGAGCCCTGTCAGTCCTGCCCTTCTTTTTCAGAGCCATTCAGCAGTCCCAGGTGGCTGTGTGTGTGTCCCTCAGGCAGGCATCTCCACGCCTGGTGCTGCAGGTACCACTGTCCTCCCAGGGGGACCATTGTGCTTGAGACTGACTTCCCAGCTCTCCCCAGCAGCTTCTCTCACAGCCTCGGCAGCAGCTGGTGAGCAGCCTGGCAGTGTCAGGAGCGATGCCACGTCCCCTTGCCCCTCCACCAAGCCTCTCACAGCAATTTGTCAAAGCAGCGTGAGCGGCAGAGGCGGTGCTGAAACGCTTTGCGCTGAGCTTTTCAATTAGGCAGCACAAAAGCCTGTTTAATAAACTCTCAGAGCTGAGGCATAATTAAGATTAATGTCAGCCTGGGATGAGAGGAAACAGGGCTGGAAGCGAATCAAAGCAGGGCTGGCAGTTTCCACCATTAGGATAATGACAGAATCATTANGGGGCTGGAAGGGACCTCCAAAGCTCACCCAGTCCAACCCTTCTGCCAGAGCAGGATCACCTAAACCAGATCATACAGGAATGTGTCCAGGTGGGTTTTGAATATTGCCAGAGAGGGAGACTCCACAACCCCCTTGGGCAGCCTGTTCCAGGGTTCTGAGCCCTCTAAGGGACTGAACGTATGTGGTAGGATTAAGATGGAAGTAGGAAAACTCCAAGGCTGAGAGGAATAAAAGAAAGGATCAAAGCTGCAGGAGAGATGATGGAGCATGGATGTCTCTTGGAAGGGGGAGGACTGGGACTGACCTGAAGGAAAGGCAAAGCAAGTG
This sequence comes from Ramphastos sulfuratus, assembly GCA_013399055.1. Lineage (NCBI taxonomy): Eukaryota > Metazoa > Chordata > Aves > Piciformes > Ramphastidae > Ramphastos > Ramphastos sulfuratus. The sequence continues at coordinate 41,529 of WBNM01006950.1, forward strand.
CAGTCAGGAAGAAAGAGCTGCCTGCAGGACACTACTGCTTTTGCCAGCAGCTGTGGGATCTGGGACACATTTCACAATGTGAAGAGCTCCCTAAGCCACCCACGAGCCCTGTCAGTCCTGCCCTTCTTTTTCAGAGCCATTCAGCAGTCCCAGGTGGCTGTGTGTGTGTCCCTCAGGCAGGCATCTCCACGCCTGGTGCTGCAGGTACCACTGTCCTCCCAGGGGGACCATTGTGCTTGAGACTGACTTCCCAGCTCTCCCCAGCAGCTTCTCTCACAGCCTCGGCAGCAGCTGGTGAGCAGCCTGGCAGTGTCAGGAGCGATGCCACGTCCCCTTGCCCCTCCACCAAGCCTCTCACAGCAATTTGTCAAAGCAGCGTGAGCGGCAGAGGCGGTGCTGAAACGCTTTGCGCTGAGCTTTTCAATTAGGCAGCACAAAAGCCTGTTTAATAAACTCTCAGAGCTGAGGCATAATTAAGATTAATGTCAGCCTGGGATGAGAGGAAACAGGGCTGGAAGCGAATCAAAGCAGGGCAGGCAGTTTCCACCATTAGGATAATGACAGAATCATTAAGGTTGGAAAAGACCTCTAAGATCACCGAGTCCAAACACTAACCCAACACTGCTGTGCCCACTAAACTGTGTCCCCAGGTGCCATGGTCAAGCATTTTTTGGACACCTCCAGGGATGGTGAATTCACCACCTCCCTGGGCAGCCTGTTGCAGTGCCTGACCACTTCGTTTTCCTAATATGCAACCTAAAGCTCTCCTGGTGCCACTTGAGCTATTTCCTCTTGTCCTATCACTTGAGACTTGGAGCAAGTCCAGAGGATGGCCAAGATGCTGAGAGGGCTGCAGCAGCTCTGCTCTGAGGACAGGCTGAGAGAGTTGGGGCTCTGGAGCCTGGAGAAGAGAAGGCTTCCAGAAGACTTAGAGTAGCTTTCCAGTATCTCAAGGAGGCCTAGAGGAAGGCTGGGGAGGGACTATTGACAAGGTCTTGCAATGACAGGATAAGGGGTAATGGGTTTGAACTGGCAGAGGGGAGATTTAGACTGGATGTTAGGAGGAAGTTGTTTGCAGTGAGGGTGGTGAGACACTGGCACAAGTTGCCCAGGGAGGTTGTGGCTGCTCCCTCCCTGGAGGTGTTCAAGGCCAGGTTGGATGAGGCCCTGAGTGACCTGTGCTAGTGGGAGGTGTCCCTGCCTATGGCAGGGGGTTGGAACTGGATGATCTTTGAGGTCCCTTCCAACCTTACCATTCTATGCTTCTATGATACTAGGAAGAAGAGACTAATACCCACAAATGTGAGAATGAGTTTCCTCCCTGCAATAGCAGATAGAATTAGGTGTGTTTCCTTATTCAGTTAGAAGGCAAACAATAAAAGGGGCAAAATATGGTTTTATCTTCCTCTTGTTCCCCAAAACATGCTTAAAAGCCCTTGCAGAGGCAGCTGTTTTGACAACAGGTTTGGACTAGAACTCCACATTGAGTTGGCAGCAAAGTGGCTGCTCAGCCTGTTGATTTCTGATGCTTCCCCAAGGCTGTGGTCACTGGTTGGAAGGATGGCAAAATCAGGGTCCCCATCACACAACTACCATCTCCTTTGGCAGGTAGGTTTCACCCCTGCCTCAGACAGTGGCTTAGAGGGGTCAGCCCCACACAAGGGTTGGCAGCATCCATGCACCCACAAGGGCACAGGGCAGATCTGAATGGTTGGAGTCCATGATGTCAAAGGTCTTTTCCAACCAAAACTATTCCATGATTCTGTGATCCTATGATGCTCTGACTTCAGTATCCCTGCTTTGATCTGCCTGTTTTTCAGGTCTCTCATTATCCCCTTTGGATAAAACCTCTCTTGGTTTATTCCAAAGATGATTAAATTCTACAGAGGAGGGGGAGAAATAATCTTTGCTCTGCTCATGTAGTGCCAGGTTTAAATTCTCTCCCATGCATCTTCATTTATTAAAGTCCTTTTCCTTATTTTCATTGTGAGGTAGATGATGTTCCTGCCTGAATTCATAAATCAAGCCAGCTTAATTGGGTGGTAAAATCTATGAGCAGTTTCACACCAAAGCAAGTGAGACAGCTCTGTCACTCTCTCCAAGCTGGGTTTTCAAGCATCATTTGGCCAGCCACACATTGTGCTCTCCAGATTGACTCCTGGGGGTGCTGAGCTGTCTGTGGCTGCACTTCTGAGCATATAAATCAAATATCGTGCTCTGAGGTTTGCAAATCCAGTTCCTGCTTGTGAGCATCCATAGCCACATAACATCACATTTGGCAGCCAACTCTTGGCTCTGGCAATGCCAGCAGGGGAGGATTGCCTTCCCTGCCCCAAATTTGGTACCTTTGTCCTGCCAGGGCTCAGGGAAAGGTATCAGAGCAACCAGGAGGGCTGGGCTGTTTGGGCAATTCTCAGCAAAATCACAGAATGCATCAGGTTGGAAAGGACCCTTAAAGGGCATCTTGTTCAAGCCCCCTGCAGTGAGCAGGGACATCTCCAACTACATCAGTTTGCTCAGGGCCCAATCAAGTTTGACTTTGCATGGAGGATGGGACCTCCACCACATCTCTGGACAAGCTACTGTAGTGTTTCACCACTCTCATCATAAAGAACTTTAGTGGGAGCTCCTCCAGGCTGCAGAGCCCCAACTCTCTCAGCCTGTCCTCATAGCAGAGCTGCTGCAGCCCTCTGAGCATCTTTGTGGCCTCCTCTGGACCCACTCCAACACTCCAGTGTCCTTCATGTTTTCATGCAATGCCAGGACAAGGGGCAATGGGTTTAAACTGGCAGAGGGGAGATTTAGACTGGATGTTAGGAGGAAGTTGTTTGCAGTGAGGGTGGTGAGACACTGGCACAGGTTGCCCAGGGAGGTTGTGGCTGCTCCCTCCCTGGAGGGGTTCAAGGCCAGGTTGGAGGAGGCCTTGAGTGAGCTGTGCTAGTGGGAGGTGTCCCTGCCTATGGCAGGGGGTTGGAACTGGATGATCCTTGAGGTCCCTTCCAACCTTACCATTCTATGATTCCATGATTCTATAATTCTAAGTGCAGATGTAGAATAGCATAGCCTGGGACTTTGAAGGAGAAAACAGCCAAGGACTGGGGAGGAGGGGAGTGGGGAAAGTCAGCACAAGAATCCTTTCTCCCTGTAGGGCAGCAAAGTGCAGGATCATGAGGCAGAGCATGGGACAGAGAAAGGATTTAGGGTCAAGATGCAAAGCACTTCAGGATGAGTGGATGGGTGAAGGCAGGCATGCACCAAGGGGAAGACTGGAGCAAAGGGAACACATCCCAAGATGACAACTGAATCACACCCCATGAGTCAAATCCTGAAGTCCTTGAATTCCCTCAGGAGGAGCTGGGGACTGCTGAAATACTGGCTCCCACCCCACCACCCCCACTCTCACAAATCTCTCTGGCTGCTGAGTTGTGAAAGAGAGGGCTTTAGTCATTTATGGCTTGTTACCTAGATCTGAAGACATGCCTCACCAGAAACTATGCACATACAGAATGAGCTGACAGAAGGTCACTGGTGTTCATCTCAAGCTGTGTGGAGAGGGAAAGAAAAGAGATGAAGCCCTGAAATGCATGCAAGCTCCAGGAGTCCTCAGAACTGCCTACCTCCCCACCATCCCCTAGCTCTCAGCCCAGGCTTCTCATTTCCATCTTTTTCAGGTAAAAAAAATCAAAAGCTTTTTTTTTTTTTTTTTAATGTTGGCTCAGGGCACAAATACAACAGCACTACTCTGGAGCATCCTGCTTCTTCTCTCACCTCCTACTTAGGGGCCCCACTATAGGTTTGTGGAGCTCCCAGCACCAAGGAGCACTGTTGTTGGTGCACAGGTGCTGCAGCAATGAGCATGCTCAGTGCTAGCTGAATTGCTACTAATATTAATGAAAAATTGTTACTCCAGTTCTGACCAGAAATGTAAACCCACTGCCATGGGCCAGCCAAGCTGGCTTCTCATGGCTCTACTTGCTGATTTATAGAGTCATAGAATCAATAAGCTTGGAAAAGGCTTCTAAGATCTACAGCCCTGAGGAAAAGGACCTTGGGGTCTGGGTTGATGAAAAGCTCAACATGAGCCTGCAGTGTGAGTGCAGCCCAGACAGCAACTGTGTGCTGGGCTGCAGCAAGAGCAGTGTGGGCAGCAGGGCAAGGGAGGGGATTCTGCCCCTTTGCTCTGCTCTCCTCAGACCCCATCTGGAGTCCTGTGTGCAGTTCTGGAGCCCCCAGCACAGGAAGGACATGGNTCCTGAACTGCCATCTCTACACATTTTGGAACACTTTCAGGGATGGTGACTGTACCAGCTCCCTGGGCAGCCTCTGTTCCATGCTTGATCAATGCTTTAGACTTTAGGTAGGGTGGTGCAGTGATGCCAGACCAATTTTCAGCTCTGTCTTTCCTTGTTACCCCTCCCTCTGGCTGCAGCTATGTTGCCTTTGTGAGCTGAAGTCTCGTGGGATGGCATCCCCTGCGTTCCCCCTACCTGCTGGATTTGGCACCCAAGTTAGCACCAGATCCTAAGTTCTTCCTGTCACAAGCATAAAAAAAGAACTTTGCTAAAACCTATTTGATCAACTCCCCTTCACTGACCTCAGGGCCAAACCCTCCTCTCTTGACAGTGTGAGGTAGCTCTCCTGCTGCTCTTGATTTGCATGGACACAGCCTGAGGACAAGGCTTAATTTGCCATGCACTGACTAACACCACCTTTGATCACTCAGTCAAACTCTGTGCAATGAAAAGGGAGATGAAACAAGAAAACATTCAGAAATGGGTTTTAAAAAGCCATTCTCTGTTTTCTCTTCTGGCCAGGTTGGACCAGCACCGTGGTCTAATGGAAGGTGTAGTGGAGCTAGAACTAAATGATCTTTTAGGTCCCTTAAAGGGAAAATTCAGCTTGAACTGGATTGTAGCTGAATCTAACAGCACTTCTTCCTCCCTTTCAACAGTTGGAAACATCTGCAAGAGCCTTCCCTTTGTTACAGAACAGCCTTCCTCCTTCAACCATCATTATGGATGTGACCATGCTCATTACTGCAGTTCCTTTAATTGTGCCTGCCCTTTGTCCCTCATCAAATTACACATAGCTGCTTTAGTTAGAACTATCAGCTGGCAAGAGTCACCCAGCCAGAGGTGAGCCACCAAGTCTCTGTTGTCAGCACTCTTGGAACCAGGCTTCCCTCTCTTAATTGTTTTCTTAATGGTTTCATTCATTAAAGGGAGGACCTAATTGTAGGTAGCATTTATCCACTGCCACCATTCTGCCAAATGCAAAGACACAGTGATAGATCATGTCCAGTACCTCTGGCTTTTACCAAAATACCTGAAAGGCAAAGAGGTGATGGTGGCAGGGAAAGATCTGCACAAAGCAGACATTGCAGCCTGTCCTACAAATCAGACACTCACAGTGTCCTTGGCCTGAGAATAACAGAGCTGGGGTTTTGGGAAGACACTCCTCAAGTCCAACCATTCTCTAACTCTACCAAGTCTGGTGCTAAGCCATGTTCTCTCTGCAACTATTAATCCCCCTCAGAGATTGCTATTCAAAGACCTCCCTTGGGGAGCCTGTCCCAGTGTTGGAGAACTCTTTCAGCACAGAAGTTTCCCCTAATGTCCAACCTAAACTTCTCCCTGGTGCAACTTGAGGAGGGTGACTCTGGATTGTCTCAAGGGCAGAAGGCAGAGCTTGACTTGGTTGCTTTGGCTTTCTGTGGTAAGGAGCAGCCTTGTAGCTTTTGGCCATGTGTGAGTGGAGAGGGAGATGAGGCAGCCTGGCTGTAAACCTGCCATGTTGGACATGGAACTGTTGGAGCGGGTCCAGAGGAGGCCGCAAAGGTGCTCAGAGGGCTGCAGCAGCTCTGCTCTGAGGACAGGCTGAGAGAGTTGGGGCTGTGCAGCCTGGAGAAGAGAAGGCTTCCAGGAGACCTTAGAGTAGCCTTCCAGTATCTGAAGGGGGCTACAGGAAGGCTGGGGAGGGACTATTGACAAGGTCTTGCAATGACAGGACAAGGGGCAATGGGTTTGAACTGGCAGAGGGGAGATTGAAACTGGATGTTAGGAGGAAGTTGTTTGCAGTGAGGGTGGTGAGACACTGGCACAGGTTGCCCAGGGAGGTTGTGGCTGCTCCCTCCCTGGAGGTGTTCAAGGCCAGGTTGGAGGAGGCCTTGAGTGACCTGTGCTAGTGGGAGGTGTCCCTGCCTATGGCAGGGGGTTGGAACTAGATGATCCTTGAGGTCCCTTCCAACCTTACCATTCTATGATTCTATGATTCTATGTCCTCTGCCTCATCTATTTAACCACAGACACTGTTCTCATGCAAATTAGGAGCATGCCTTTTTTTTTTTTTAATGCACACAATGAGAATTTGGCCTCTCAAAGGTTATTTTAGCAAGAGAAAAGAGATTTTTCTCACAGGGCACTCTGCCCCTTTGCAATCTTCTCTGTATGCTCATAGCACAGTTGGTCATTTATCTGCCAGTCATTAGCAACCAGCAGAAAATAAACTCAGTCAATGCTATTTAGATAAGAACTGTGGTTGATTATAATGTGCTGGCAGGACCCTTCCACTGACTGTGCTTTGAAGCCTGTCACCAGTACAACCTGGTAGGTTGATCATTCACCCACTGAAGGTCTCTGGTAGTATGGTCCTGTTGGTGAGAGTTGTCTTGCTGTGCCAGACAGGATGGCAGCAAAGCTGAAAGAAGTGCCTAGATGGAAGAGTCCTTAAGATTATTGAGTCCAACCATAACTTAACAGCTCCTTGTACACAACTGTTAGACCATGTCCCGGCTCTCCTCATCCAAACGTCTTTTAAACACCTCCAGGGATGGTGACTCCACCACCTCCCTGGACAGCCTGTTCCAGTGCCTTATGACTCTTTCAGTGAAGATTTTTTCCCTAGTATCCAACCTAAACCTTCTGTGGTGTAACTTGAAGCTGTTTCCTTTGCCCTAACAATTGTTACCTGAGAGAAGAGGGCAACCCCCACCTTGCTACAACCACCTTTCAGGCAGCTGCAGAGAGCAGAGAGGCTTCCCTTCAGCCTTCTCTTCTGCAGGCTGAACAACCCCCAGCTCCCTCACTTGCTCTTCATACAACTCCAGCTCCACACAGGCTGCTAAGGAGTAAAACCTGCATTGCTGTTGGGTGCAAAACCTCTTCTCAAAGCCAGAAGTGCCTGGTTGCAGCGGTGATTTGCACTGAGGATGGACAGGGAGGGTTAATTTTTTTTTTTTTTTTTTTTTTTTTCATTTTAATTCAGACAAGTGTAGGGGTTCTGAGGAGGTCTGAATGAAAAGCCTCAACACTTGAAGCACAGCCGCACCCTGCTCACGTAGGTCTGCTGGAGGGCAGGAAATGTGCCCAGGGCTGCGATAGGGAGGGAAATTGCGGACAAGGCTGAGTGCGATCGAACACCGAGCCAGCAGATAAGGGAGGGAGCTTATATCAACAGTGAGTCTGGCTGCAGAAGGACTGAGACAAGCTCCTGCAGCATGGGTTTCACTCCCATTTCAGCATTCAGCCTGTCAAAGCCTCTGCTTCACGCTGTGCACCAAAAGACTCTGCGGTTACAAGAGCAGCACTAGGACAAGGGGCGGTGGTTTGGGCTGCTGATCAAGCCTGGAAGGTTTGGGAGGTTGGTTCATTTGATGCATAAATTACATACTTTGTCCAAAATGTTTGAGAATCATGGAATCATTCAAGCTGGAAAAGACTCCTAAGATCATTAAGTCCAACTGTCAAGCCTACACCATCATGGCTACTAAACCACGTCCCGGAGTGCCATCTCTGCATGGTTCTTGTTTTAACAGAGGAAGAAGGCAAATCTCTGTAGCATAGGATCATAGAATGGTTTGGGTTGGAAGGGGCCTTAAAGATTATCTTGTTCCAACCCCTCTGCCATGAGCAGGGACACCTTTCACCACACGAGGTTGCTGGAGTCCTCATCCAACCTGACCTTGGAACATCTTCAGGGAGAGGGCATCCACAACCTCCTTGGGAAACCTGTTCCAGTGTCTCACTGCCCCTCACTGGAAAGATTTTCTTTCTGAGAACAT
>WBNM01006950.1:59875-86018 GCA_013399055.1 Ramphastos sulfuratus
GAAAAAAAAAAAAAAAAAGAAAAGAGAGAAGATTCCAGGACTAAATTTTACACAGCATTTGATTTTCTATCTATAGTCAGAGTTGGTGTTTGAATTATGCTGTTAGCACATGTGATGAGATCACAGAATCACAGGATGTTAGAGGCTGGAAGGGACCTCCAGAGATCATCAAATCCAACCCCAACCCCTTCCCCCAAAGCAGGATCACTCATGGTAGTCCACAGAGGAGTGCATCCAGGTGGGATGCACCTGCTCCAGAGAAGGAGACTCAAACTCACCCAGGTAAAGCCCAGCAGGCCTAGAAAGACAAAAACACTATCGTGGCATTCCTGAGCAAAGGAACTGTCTAAGTGCTCATGTCCCAGTAGGTGGTGATACCTCTTTCATTTTCACAGCCTCCACACCCTGGGGTCAGAGCTAGGAGGCTGCACCATGCATCCCACCTGGAGAGAGGGTGATGGGCATCATGCATCACAACGTTCCTGCAACAAAGGAGTCTGGGTGCCCTGGTATGTGGACTGCTGTGTCCAAAACCTGCTGGTAGCAAAGTCAGTCCTTTCTCTTCTGCTGAGAAACATTAATTCCACCATGCCTGCTGTGCCACTTGGTCATCAAACTTCACCCTTTGACCCTCTCACTCTTTTGTGACATCAAGGTGCAGGAGGGCTAACACCCTCTACTTGCACAGGACCCCACAAATATAGAATACACAAATGCACCCTTCCCCATAGTTTCTGTCTTAAAACTCATCCAGACAATGTTAGAAGATAATTCTACTTGCACACAACCCCATAAACATGAATACACAAATGCACCCTTCCCCCTAATTTCTGTCTTAAAACTGATCCAGACAATGTTAGAAGATAATTCTACTTGCACAGAACCCCATAAACATGAATACACAAATACACCCTTCCCCCTAGTTTCTGTCTTAAAACTCATCCAGACAATGTTAGAAGATAATTCTACTTGCACAGAACCCCATAAACATGAATACACAAATACACCCTTCCCCCTAGTTTCTGTCTTAAAACTCATCCAGACAATGTTAGAAGATAATTCTACTTGCACAGAACCCCATAAACATGAATACACAAATACACCCTTCCCCCTAGTTTCTGTCTTAAAACTCATCCAGACAATGTTAGAAGATAATTCTACTTGCACAGAACCCCATAAACATGAATACACAAATACACCCTTCCCCCTAGTTTCTGTCTTAAAACTCATCCAGACAATGTTAGAAGATAATTCTACTTGCACAGAACCCCATAAACATGAATACACAAATACACCCTTCCCCCTAGTTTCTGTCTTAAAACTCATCCAGACAATGTTAGAAGATAATTCTACTTGCACAGAACCCCATAAACATGAATACACAAATACACCCTTCCCCCTAGTTTCTGTCTTAAAACTCATCCAGACAATGTTAGAAGATAATTCTACTTGTACAGAACCCCATAAACATGAATACACAAATACACCCTTCCCCCTAGTTTCTGTCTTAAAACTGATCCAGAAAATGTTGGGAAGACAATTGTGAAAGATGTGTGTACAGATCAGACTGAAAGCAGAGCCCTGGCATTAGTGCCAAAAGCTTTAAAGTCTTGCTTGGTTCAGTTCTGCTGTCACTTAGCAGAAGGTGCCTGGAGAAGCTCAGGGACTGACTCAGCCCCATCTCACTTCCATACAAGCTCTGGGTGCTTTCAGAATCCAGCAGCAAAGATAGTTCCTGGGTCTTCACATCTGCGGTGTTTCACAGATCTTCCTGTTTACATAGAAACAGTCTCGGTTTGAGATCTTCAAATGCCACTTTACTGCCTGGCAGAACCAATTGAGAAGCCCCAGGGAACATCAGTAGCTGTGTGGGTGAGAAGCAAAAACCCTTCATAACAACCAACAGAACCCCAGGAAAAAAAAAAAAAAAAAAAAAAGAAAAAAAAGAAAAACAAGAGGGAAAAGACCACATCTGAGAATCCTTCTCCATCAGGTCAAGCCATGTGCATGCAGATGGGAAGGCTGCAGTTGGAAAGGAACAAGCTATTTCATTTCCATCTCTCAAGACTGTTCTGTGTTTCTGAATCCTTCTCCTCTCACCCTGAAGCATCTAAGAGACACCTTTCTTCTGCAAGAAATCCAAACTGCAGCAGGCAGCTTCAGAGGATAGACAGGTGAAGAGATATGAGACAGAATACAGAATTGCTTTGGTTGGAGGAGAGCTTTAAGGGCAAGTCCAATGTTGTTTGTTTAGACAGTCTGAAAAGGGTTAAAAATCTCCAATGTCATTTCCATGGCTTGCTTGATTCACAGGAATTATTTTTTGTGGTCTAAGTAGGTGTTTACAAAGCTTTCTGCTATAAAAAGTTGAAAGCATCTGCTATGAGAAAGTGGAGATTCACAACACCAACCCAGCTCAAGATCTCTCCCTAGTCTAACCAGCAGACTGTGGTGAAGGTGCTCAAGCAGAACATCCTTAGCAGCTTCTGTTCCCATCACCTGATGCTTAGGTTTCCATAATAATCTAGGGGTAGGAATCTGGATTCAAACCCACCCAGCCCACATTGCACCCAAGCCTTTCAAACACAGCAAAATTCTGTCTTCCCCAAGCAGCCAAAAGCCTTCTTCTCTCCAGGAGGAATGCAAACACCTCCAGGGGCTGTGCTTTCTCTTTGGGTGAGAAAAACTGCAGTGAGTGAGAGTCAAGTCCCTCCAGCTACCAGTAGTAATCATAAATATGCTTGTTCTGATTTGGAAGTGGGCAGATGGGAAGTAGGTGTCTCACATGTAACTCCATGGCTGGGAGGAGATGTACCAGAGAAACCAGAAAGCTAGGGTGGCTGGGGTGGGAAAGCTGAGCAAGCAGCTGAAGCTGAAACAGCAAGGCTTGGAGATGGAGATGAGACAGGGACAGGGGAGATCTGCAGGTTCTGAATATGCTGCTGTGGTGTTTGAGGTTAAAAGTTGCAGCCATGGGCTTGCTGCAAGGGTTGTTGCAATCCTTGGCAGCAGACTGCAGGGAGAGGTCAACTGAGACCAGGCTCCTTGTGAAGAGAATCATAGAATCATAGAATCACAGAACCATAGAATTACAGAATCACAGAATCACAGAATCATAGAATCACAGAATCATAGAATTACAGAGTCATAGAATCACAGAATCATAAACTGATTTGGTTGGAAAAGAACTTGAAGATCATCAAGCCCAACTGTTGACCTTACACCACAATTAACAAAACTAAACTTCCACCAGACAAGACAAATTCCAAGCCTGGCAGAGGAATGGACTTTGACATTCTACTCTAACACTAGTTTTGAGTTAGAAAGTTGTATTAATCCTCAGATCTTTTGTGGGGGAAATCTGAAAGGAGCCAAAGCAGCACCACTCAGAGAATCAGAATCACAGAATGCATCAGGATGGAAGGGATCCTCAAAGGTCATCTTTTGAAGCCTCCTGCAGTGAGCAGGGACATCTCCAGCTCAGGGCCCCATCAAGTCTGACCTAGAGTGTCTGCAGAGATGGGGCCTCCAGGACATCTTTGTGCAACTAGTTCCAGTGTTCCACTACTCTCATTGTGAAGAGCTTCCTCTTCATGTTTAACCTAAATCATAGAATCACAGAATGGTAAGGTTGGAAGGGACCTCAAGGATCATCCAGTTCCAACCCCCTGCCATAGGCAGGGACACCTCCCACTAGCACAGGTCACTCAAGGCCTCCTCCAACCTGGCCTTGAACACCTCCAGGGAGGGAGCAGCCATAACCTCCCTGGAGAACCTGTTCCAGTGTCTCACCACCCTCACTGTAAAGAACTTCCTCCTACCCTGCTCTGGTCTGATCTCCTCTTTGATCTTCAGAGAATTGCATTTTCTTGCATCCCAGATGTTTTGTGTCCCAGCTGGTCAGCCAGGACCTCTGAAGAGAAGAATGGAAAGGAAATGGGTGCTGGGATGAGGCAGTTGGTGTTTATAAATTCATTTTTGTGGAACTGCACCTTTGGAACCAACTATGGTGCTGATACTGGGAATGACTTTCTCCCCCAAACTAGCTCAGCAACATCCAGTCTGGGTCAAAAAGTAAAACAGCTGTTCTGGGACTGGAAAACAGGAGGATAGAAAGAAGAATCAGTGCTGCCACTCAGCAGAAGAAGGTCAGGAAGTGAAGTCATGCTCTCATCCCAGTGTTATATGAATTGAGGATGGACATCTTTCTTCTGAAGCTGCATCCTTCTCATATCCTTGAAACCATTGACCATAAAATCATACACTAAGTTCTTCAAGCCAGGTGCTCTTCCCACCATTTAGAGGTCAAGACTTCAGAAAACCACAGAAATGTCTTGGTTGAAAGACACCTTTAAGATCACTGAATTCAGCACTGCCAGATCACCACTAAACCATGTCCCTCAGCACCACATCTACATGGCTTTTAAAGTCCTCCAGGGATGGGGACTCCACCACTGTCCTGGGCAGCCTGTTCCAATCCTTTCCAGCAAGAAGCATTGTGAGGAAGAGGAGTTCATTCTGTAGATAACCTATTGCACAAAATCTCTTCTTGACAAGGGTCTCAGGCTCTTCCAGTCATACATTGTTGACATTTCTGATACACTCAAATGGCTTTCTGGAAGGATCTTTGTGTGTCTCCCATGGAACGGGGCAACTTTTCCAGCCTCCTTCTACAGCAGCTGTGATGCTCTCCTGCTGCTGGGTTGTCCTCAGGGGTCAGTGATGCCTCAGCAGTTAGTCAATCTGCTTCTTTAGTATTCTGGAGCTTCCCTCTTGGTTTTGAGTGAATATTAATCTTTGCCCTCTGATTTTTTGATGAATTTTGCATCTTTCCCTTCCACAGCAGGTGGACTCAGAAGGAAATGTATTAGCTAAGGCTTTCATGTAAAGTTTTGAGTCTCCTCCTTGGGTGACAACCTGCACACCAGCAGCACCAGCAAAGGACTGCTCTCATCTGAATGTCTCCCATACACCAGCTGGGGATGCAACACTCTTTAAGTCACCCAGTCTGAGCACCAAGCCCAAATCTCCAGAGCTCCCCTTTTCAGTGCTTTATCCACTAAGCCACTGAAACTTCATCACCCTTTGCCTCATAGCCACTGGTATTTTGGGATTCATTCTGGCATGGCAACAGCAAAATAACCTGAAGAGCTACAAAAGCATGTTTTCCTGGTTGTCTTTGATGAGCTTAGATGGTTTTTTTCCCCTCCATGGAGCTGATACTTTGTCCCTCACCAGCACAAATTTGCCTGATGTTACAGTGCCACTAGAGCACGTAATGACCATGAACCTCAACAGAGGATGACTCAGTATAATTAAGGCATGCTGACTGATACCCTATACTCTTGTTTTGGTATTCTTAATTAATGCAGAATTTCTTTCATCTAGATCATTTTCCCTTTTGTGTTAGAGCTCTGGCACACAATTCATGTGCTTTCTGCTTAAAGCACACACACAAAAAGGGCATGCTAAGGAGCTGAGAGCACAGACCCAGAGAATTCACTCATGTAATTCCAAGTCTTCCTCTGAGAGAGCAATAGTCTGAAAGCAAAGTAGGCATTCACTGCAGGTGAACATAGCAGACTGCCTGTGCCCAAGAACACTGACACAGGACATAGCAGAAATCATACAGTTGTTTCAGCTGGAAAAGTCCTCTGAGATCATCAAGTCCATCAACCTAACACCACCATGGACATTAAGCCACATCCCAAGGTGCCATGTCCACATGCTTCTTGAACACCTCCAGGGATGGTGACTCCACTACCACCCTAGATAACCTACTCCAACACCTGACCAAATGTTTTGGTACAGACCAATCTGCTTGGAAGGTTTTAGCCCCTATGACAACTCCTCTAGCAGGGATGCTAAACAGGCATGCCTTTGCTGGGCAGAAGAGCAGGCATCCATCAAACAGCACAGAGCAGACCATTAGTAACTGAAGCATCACCACAACATAAGGAGGAACTTCAAACTGTTGAGGCAGATCAAGGCTGAAATTCTCCCTGGCTGTGGCTACAATAGCAAAGCAGAAATAACTCTGTGAAGTGCATTGCTTCAGAGTATAGCTGGGATCAAGAAGAAATTGCATCAAGAAATCTAATTTTATGAGTCAAGATGTGATCTCTCTGCCTATTTACTACTAGAATCACAACTGTCTCTTCTGCAGCATCAAACATAATTGCTCTGAAGAGAATTATGACAATAGAACAGCAGATTGCTGCTTTCAGGTGCAGTATAACCAGCAGGTACAGACAAAATGGTAATTCAGGCAGATACACCTCTCAAGCAGGTGGCTTTGGTGGTGATGGGAGGAAAAGCACTTAGGGAAGTATTCAACAAGTTACTAATAGCAGCAGAACTCTTTGGTTGTTCCCTTATCCTGTGGAGTTGGCTACGAAGTGGAGCAATTTGTTGTAATAAAGCAAAGAAAAACTCTCCTGCTCCTTCAGTAAATTTGTGCTTTAGGAATGAGAGTTCATCACCTGCTTCTTCAGCCACAATCCATGGGGCCTCACGTGTTGGAATTGCATGGCTGGAGCAGGCAGAGCCAAGGGCTGCTGCTGCTGCAGGAGGGAGGACTGCTGATGGAAGGAGAAAGGAGAGAGGTGGTGGTGGTGGTGGTGTGAAAGTTGGTGGGACCTGGCAGAGCAGCTCCTAAATAACACAAACACCCAGGCAAGGCTCTGTGTGAGGAGAAGGGAAAAGCAGTATCATGCCAAGACCTGCTTCAGCTTCTTACAGTTACAATAATATTCTTGTACTGAACCAGGGGCTCCCTGGGAGCACAAAAATGTCATCATTTCAGACACAATGTCCTTTGTTTTTTCCACTCCCTGTCCTATTCCACCACCTGGGATGAAAAAGCAAAAGGCTTCAGCTCAGATGAGAACCTTCTCCTTATTAAAATTTGCCATTAGATATTCCTCAGAGTGTGTTTCTCACTCCAAGCAACTGCAGTGATTGTTTTTTCTCTACAGAAGACAAAATGAAACAAACTTTCTCAGGCTAAATTGGATTTTCTGTTCTGACTAGTTATATTGGTACTAAATAGTGACCAACCAAAGTCAAAGCTGAACAATGCCTGGCCACTTTTAGCACCACTACAATCTTTAGAAGCTGTATTTTCAAGCTGACAACACTTTGTAACTACCCTGCTCAGCCCAAACCAGTATTTCAGAGCTCTCTGCAGAGACGTGAACTGATAACTTGGTCCTACTTTCAGTTTGCCAACAAACTGCCCATAAAAACACTTCTGCTTTTGCCAAATATTTGTGAAATAGTTGTGGGGTGGTTTTTTTTGTGTTTAGTTTTGTTTTGTTTTTAAACCCCAAACACATTTGAAGCTTTGTGATGCTTAGAGATTACTCACTTTGGCTGAGCTGGTCCTGTCACACAAGCGCTCCTGTAAATTGCATGCTGAGTTTTGCTCCAAGAGAAGTTGCTTTAAGCAACTTCAGCACAAGGAAAGTGCAAAACTCAACATTTCCCTGCTCACACCCAGGCAGCTCTGTCTGGGGTTAAACTCCCACCATTGCCCTGGCCCATCACTGTAACCTGCAGGGTTTTCACCAAAATGCTTCTTTGCCACCTCTCTCCTGCGCTCCCTTAGCATCAGCTGATTTCAGGGATGTGGCAGATTCAAAGATGCTTCAGTTGAGGGATATTTAGCTGGAGGCTGTGTCTGCTCCTAGGCTGAGGGACAGCTGAAGTACCTACAGATCCCTTTGGCTTGGAGACTCTTCCAAGAAAGCCCCAGGTTGAAGTAGCTCAGAAACAGCTTCTCTTGCTGCGAGAACTGGAACAACTCCAGGAGCAGGCACTGTGGGGGGACCTCCCCAAGGTGTGAGGTTTCTGTCTTAGGCACATCCTACACCAGTAGTGCAGACCCATTCTGGCCACCAAGCCCTGGTGACAAGGTCTCACCAAGAGATGGGATTCCCAACAGAAGCACTAACAAACTCATCCCAGCACCCTGTACACTGGCTGTCTGCTGCAACTGCACAGCTCCTCCTCCACAGAACTATGAAAGTTCAGCCCAGCACAAACCTGCAAGTTCCAAATGCCTGAGCTAGAGTGTTCCTTCCTTGCTCTCCAGTACACAGGTCTGGACACAGGGAATAGTGCACAGGTCTGGACGCAGAGAATAGTGCACAGGTCTGGACACAGGGACACTGGGCAAAGCTTTGCCCAGTTCTGCAGGTGCTGGGAGCCAGCAAGGCACACAGACACAAGGGGCTGCTCCCACGATGATTCCCGAGACTCCACTTTGACCTCTACCATCCACTTCTTCCCAATCACCCTGGAGCACATCCGACCCCCGTGGGCTTCCCTCTTGTGTCTCATCAGCAAGCAGCACTCTGTGTCCAGCTCTGACCCCACCGTGGATTTCTGTGCCCCTATTCCACCAGGCTGGGCAGCATCCAGGGCTCTGCCACCTTTCTGGGACACGATAGGGCTGAAGTGGGTAGTGCATGGGGCTGTGCCAGCACATCTCTCAGCAGGTGCCTTTTCTCTCCCGTTCCAGCTTCAAAGCAGTGCTGAGGATTGTACCGTTTTAACGCAATGCTCAGGATCGTCCTGCTCTGTAGCAAGGTTGAGGATTGTCCTGCTTTCCGCATCTCATCCTCCTCCCCACCATCCCTCCAGCCAGGATGGGCTCACTCTGCTCTCCAGCACCAAAAACGGGGTGAGAAAGGCAAAGCTGGGGGAAGCGGCAAACGGGACCGAGCTCCATGAAGCTTCATTCATCCCACACGGCCCTCAAGAGTGGGGGTGAGCTTTGCATAGCCCCATCCTACCCCACTCCCGTCCCTCCCCACATTGATCCCTTTCGGCTCCAGCAGCCCCTCACGCTGTTCCCCTCTTCTCATGCGATGGTTACCTGCGGCTCCAGGCTTTCCTCTCCTCCGGCTGGAGGGACGAACCGCCCCGCTCCGGCTGCAGCCCCCTCCCCTCCCCAAGCCCCGCTGCCAGCCCGCCCCGGGCCGCTCCCCGAGCCGGGAGCGCACCCCGAGCTGCGCCGCTTCCCTCCGGCGGGCGGGGCGGACCGCGGCCGCTCCCCCCGGGAGAGGAGGGACAGGGCTCCCGGCTTGGACTACGGGGGTGGCACGGAGCAGCGGCAGGAGAGGATGGCACAGCCCGGGAAGGCACAGCCCTGGGCCACCCGCTCCGCGAAAGTTGGGCTGGAGGTGCCGGAGCAGCACCCCCCGAGCCAGGATACTCAGTCTCACCCCCACACACCCCCGCCGTGCCGGCGTCCCCCTCTTGGAGCTCAGGGCTGTCCTTACCTGGCTCTGTCCCCTCGCTGTGCTCGCTGTGATGGCTGTCCCGCTGCTCCGCCCCAGCCCCCTGCACCCCAGTTTGGGAGCAGCCCCTTGCCAGGGGTGCAGCTGCTCCGGAGAGGGGCTGCGAGCACCCTCTGTGTGTCCCCGGAGAGGAGAAAGGGCTACCAAAGGAGACCTGCATTGCCTCCCCTGGTCTGGCTCCCTTGCAGCTCTGAGAAGTCCTTTTAAAGACTCCTGCGGGCTCTGGTTTGCAGCGAGCCCCCTCCCCAAGCCTGTCAGAGACTCGCTGCTGCTGCCGCCGCTGCTCGGAAAGTGCAGCCCCTGCGATGAGACAATGAGAAGCGAATGGCATTTGAGCATCACGGGATTAATAAGGTTGGAAAAGACGTCCAAGGTTCTCTAGTCGTCTTCGTCATGTTCATTTTATTCTCCAGTGCCTGGATGCTGAGCATAAGGGAAGATGGTGTTCAAAAACCGTGGGGACATGGCAGTTTGGGCCATGATCTTCAGTTGAAGGCTGGACTCAATGATCTTAAAGGGATCTTCCAACCAAATCTATGATTCCACAGAGTGACAGCATCTTGCCTCTCTATGGAGAATCATGGAATGGTGTGGGTTGGAAGTGACCTTAAAGATCAACTAGTTTCAAGGTCTCTGCCATGGGCAGGGGCACCAGCTTGCTCCAGGTCCTGTCCAGCCTGGCCTTGAACACCTCCAGGGAGAGGACATCCATGACTTCCCTGGACAACCTGCTCCAGTGTCTCACCACTCTTGCTGTAAAGAATTCTTCACAGTAGAGAAGGGGAGTTTTTCTCCACCTGGCTACAAACCAGGCCTTAAAATTCCCAGCTGATGGAAGGGTGTAGGGATTAACATCCAGGCTAAAGTGGGAGTTTGGTTTACCTCCCTCCTAAACCTCCATTGACTTCCCTGGGGTTCTTCTGCTGGGCAGGAAATTGCTCAAATATTTTACCTTTTGCAACAAATGGAATAAAAGTCCTAAATAGCTCTCCCTGCTCCGCTCTGCACTCTCTCTGTGCTATTACAGATATAAATACCCAAATTAGTGTCACCTAAGCCTCTTTCCATCCTCCCATGCGTGCAGGGAGGCTGACCAGAGAGGTGGCTGTGTGGCTATGGGAGCAGAAGGCTGCTGTGCTCATCAGCATGCATGGGGCATCGTGCTTCATAATAATGTATATGATCTTAATCCTCTGGCCAGGCTTTTCAATTAGGGCTGTGATTGAGTCACAAGTGTGAATGCAAAAAAGAAAAAAAAAAAGAGAGAGAGAGAGAAAAGGGGGGGGGANGAAAAGGGGGGGGGAGGGGGGGGGAAGAGAGAAGGCAAATGCTGCTTTTGGCATGTCGCTTTCTAATTCAATCTGTTGATGTATTTATGGTCATGGATCACTAAATTGAACCAAGGCTCCAGCCTGCTCTTGCCATGACAATGGGGAGAGTCATCTGATAAAAATAGAGTTGGGATGGTAAACAGAAGAGGAGAGGGGATTTTGATTACCTGCTTTGAGAAGAGACCAAGCAAAATGCGATACGACAGCCACCACTGTGAATCAAAAGCTTGAATCAAAATAGGACTTCATTTAATGAATCTCCAGCATTTATCTGAAGGGTAGAGGTGAGGAGAATGGGGCTGGGCTCTTCTCAGTGGTGCCTAGTGACAGGACAGGTTGCTCAGGGAGGTTGTGGATGCTCCCTCCCTGGAGGTGTTCAAGGCCAGGTTGGACAAGGCCTTGAGTGATCTGTACTAGTGGGAGGTGTCCCTGCCTATGACAGGGGGTTGGAACTAGATGATCTTTGAGGTCCCTTCCAACCTTACCATTCTATGATTCTATGATTCTATGATTCTATGACAAGGGGTAATGGGCACAGGAGGTTTAATTTTAACTTAAGGAGAAAGTTCTTTGAAGGTGCTGGAGCCCTGACACAGGCTGCCCAGAGAGGTTGTAGAGTGTTCTCTGGAGAGATTCCAAACCTACCTGGACATTGTGATGGTGGGCAAACTGTTGTGGGTGACCCTGCTTTAGCAGGGAGGTTGGACTGGATGATCCCTAGAGGTCGCTTTCAACCCCTATCATGCTATGATTCCATGATTTTATGATTCTACAATTCCATGATTCAGTGATTCAATGATTCAATGATTCTATGATTCCATGATTCCGTGATTCTATGATTCCACGATTCTATGATTCCATGATTCTGATTCCATGATTCCGATTCCATGATTCTATCATTCCATGATTCAGTGATTCTATGATTCCATGATTCAGTGATTCTATGATTCCATGATTTAGTGATTCTATGACTCCATGATTCTAAGATTTTATTAGCATTTCATCTTCAGTCACTGAGGAAACTCAGTGGTCCTTAGGTTTCCCTCATGCAAGCAGGACTTTTCTCCTAAAGAAACACTTGCCAAAAGCATTTTTGCCAGGACCTGTGTTGTGACAGAGGCAGGAACTTCACTGATCCTCCAGGCTTGTTGTATCCTTTACCGGCTCAAGTCAACAGTAATGATCTGTTTCAGGGCTGAACGGAGTGAACACAAAGGCTGTCTGAGAAACCTGGGCTGTTATCGTGCTTTTAATGGCTAATGCCGCTGCTGAGAGACCAAAGATCAGTTACACCAACCACAGAATAAACACGGGAGGAAAGAGAACCTCCTGCCACACCAGCATGGGTGCAGGTAACCAGCAGCACAGACTGGGCACTGTCAGAGGCTTGTGGGGTGACAGCCCAGATTTGTGGTGCTGAGGGTCAGTGTGTGAGGCAGCTGAGATATGTGGAGGGCAAGCACACAGCAGTGATGTAATAGTAGTCTTTGATTCTCCCAGGTCTGTCCTTTTTGCTGTGTGAACTATTTTATAGGTGTAGAAGCTTTGTATCTCTCACCTCTTGTGCTGAGGTTACAGAGAGGAGAAAGATCTAATACCGAGCTG
Source organism: Ramphastos sulfuratus (assembly GCA_013399055.1). NCBI lineage: Eukaryota > Metazoa > Chordata > Aves > Piciformes > Ramphastidae > Ramphastos > Ramphastos sulfuratus. The sequence goes on from WBNM01006950.1 coordinate 72,117, forward strand.
AAGAACTCCAACTGCATCATTTTGGGTTGTTCTAGTCTTTGTGTAAAAAGTGTCCCTCAAATAGGCAGAACCTGGATACACAGGATCCCAGAATCCCACCATGGTAGGGGTTGGAAGGGACCTCTGGAGATCATCCCATTCAACCCCCCTGCTAAAGCAGGGGCACCCACAGCAGCTTGCCCAGGATTACAATGTCCAGATGGGTTTGGAATCTCTCCAGAGAAGAAGACTCCATAACCTCACATCAAAGTAGTTGCATCTCCTGTGCAGATGCAACCTCCTGAGGAGACTCAGACTCTTCATAACCACAAGAGGACTAAGGTCAAAATCAGCAAAATCATTACTGAAAAGCAGATAGTTCCACAGAACTTTACTAGGGTGGAAGCCAACTCCTGAGTGCTTCAAATTCTTCCCTAGTGAAGAAGAGGAAGTTTTACTTTTTTTTTTTTCCTTTTCTTTTCTTTTTTTTTTTTTTTTTAATAGGAGTCCAACAGACACAAAGACAGAAATATGGCCTTGGTTAAACAGTCAGCTGGGGCTTGGAGAAATGTCCATTCCTCATCCCCACAAGACTCCCCATGGTACAAAGATGCCCCATCCCAGCACGTTACAACGCTGGGAATTGTGGAGAGTGAAACTGTGGCTGCTGAGACTTAATTCCAGCCTTTCCCAGAAGGCTGCAGCATATTCTTCTTCTAAGAATTTTAAACAGTTTGCTTTTTTGGTGGTTGTTTTTTGTTTTGGTTATTTTTTTCAGCCTTACCATCTTGGAGAAACAGGAAATCTATGGAGCTCCAGTATCTTACTTTAAGAGACAAACATAGAGCTTGCTGGATGAGAGTAGGTGCTCAGCATCACTTGGAGTTTTCCAGTCCAGTGTAGTGCTGAGTTATTCACGTTACCATAGAAATAAATGGCTCCAGTTTCTGCCACTCATTGTTCAAAGATTCATCCTGCACTGGCTGCAGATATCTATCACCCCTCCACCTCACCAACCACTGCCCTGGGGTTGGGTTTCCAATCTTTGCTTCTCCTGGGAACTCCACATGCAGCAGGGACTTACCTTAATTTTTTTTTCTTTCCTTCATTCTTTTTTTCTTTTTTTTTCCTTTTTTCTCCTTTTTTTCGCTTTTTTTTCCTTTTCTTTTCCTTTTCTTTTTTCCTTTTCTTCCCTTTTTTTCTCCTTTTTTCCCCTTTTTTCTCCTTTTTTCCCCTTTTTTCTCCTTTTTTCCCCTTTTTTCTCCTTTTTTTCCCTTTTTTTCTCCTTTTTTTTTTCTTTTTTTTTTTTTTTCCCCCCCCACGTTTTATTTTTTCAGTGGTTGGCTTGCATTCAGCTCAAACATTTCTGAAGCTCTCAGCAAACGCGCTTCAGCTCGGCTTCTAACTGGGAGAAACTTCTCTATCTCCCAATTACATTCACAGCTTGGCTGGCTGAAGCAGAATGTTTTCGCTTTGCCTGCGGAACACGCTGTGAAAAGCCAGGCAGGGGGAATCACAGCCAGGTTGAGGTGTTTGCACTCGCTTTTATTGTTCTCCAAATCGCTGTCTTTCAAATGAGTGTGTTAAAGATCTCTCCAATGGGCTGTAATTACAGGACCATCTGTTGCCCGAGCGGTGAATTGCCTGTGGCAGAGACGCCTCAAGATCTTCCCAGTTGGTCAGCACCAAGCTGCTCTGATCACTTCCCCACCATGGTGCTGCATGCTGAGCCCCTCGCAGGCTGCTCTTCTGCTAGCCAAACAGCCCCGGGGCTCTCAGGCTCCTCACAGCGATGCTCCAGGCTCCTCAGCTTCTTCGTAGCTTCTGCTGGGCCCTCTCCAGCACTCAAGAGGGGAGCCCAGCACTGGACACAACACTCCAATTGTGGCCTCACTAGGGCAGAGCAGAGGGGGAGGAGAATCTCCCTGGACCTGCTGGTCCCACTCTTTTTCATGTATCTCAGGAGACCATGGCCTTCTTGGCCACATTGCTGGCTCATGGGGGACTTGTTCACCAGCATTCCCAGGTCCTTCTCTGCAGAGCTGCTTTCCAGCAGGCCAACCCCTCACCTCTACCGGTGCATGGATTTCTCTCTCCCCAGGTACACGACCCTACACTTGCCCTTATTGGATTTCATGAGGTTAGAATGTCAGAATGCCAGAATGTCAGGGGCTGGAAGGAACTTCAAAAGCTCATCTGGTCCGGCCTCCCTGTCAGAGCAGCATCACCTAGAGTAGATTACTCTGGAATGCATCCAGATGCTTCTTGAATATCTCCAGAGAGGGAGACTCCACAACCTCCCTGGGCAGGTGGTTCTAGTATTCTGTTACCCTCAGAGTGAAAAAATTCTTCCTCAGGCTCACATGGAACCTCCTATGCCTCAACTTCCACCCATTGCCCCTTGTCCTGTCTCTGGGCATCACTGAGCAGAGCCTGGCTCCATCCTCCTGGCACTCACCATTACCTATTTATGAACATTAATTAGGTCACCCCTCAGTCTCCTTCCCTCCAAGCTAACAAACCCAAGCTCCCTCAGGCTCGCCTCGTAAGGGAAATGTTCAACTTCCTTAATCATTTTTGTAGCTCTGTGCTGGACTCTCTCAAGCAGCTCCCTATCCTTCTTGAACTGAGGGGCCCAGAACTGGACACAGTACTCCAGATGAGGCTTCACCAAAGCAGAGTAGAGTGGCAGGAGAACCTCCCTCGACCTACTAACCACAGCCCTTCTAATACACCCCAGAATGGCATTGGCCTTCCTTGCCACAAGAGCACACTGCTGGCTCATGACCATCCTTCCATCCACCAGGACTCCCAAGTCCCTCTGCCCTTCACTGCTCTCTAGCAGGTCAGTCCAGGTTCTCTCCACCCAACTCTGCAGCCTGTCCAGGTCTCACTGAATGGCAGCACAGCCTGACAGGGTGTCAGCCACTCCTCCTCGTTCAGTATCATCACTGCATTTCTTCATCCTTTTCCATCATGATGACTTTATTGGATGGGATTCCTTTTTTTAAAGCAATCACTAAAAGCAGTGAGCCCTTCCTGTTGGTGGGAGATGCATCAATGGGCTGTCAGGTAGTTATAGGACCAGGGGGAAATGGAACAAAGCTCAAAATGGGTAGATTCAGACTGGATGTTAGGAAGAAGTTCTTCATAGTGAGGGTGGTGAGAGCCTATAAAGGGTTGCCCAGAGAGGTGGTGGAAGCCTCATCCCTGGAGGTGTTTAAGGCTAGGCTGGATGAGGCTCTGGACAGCCTGATCTAGTGTGAGGTGTCCCTGCCCACAGCAGGGGGGTTGGAACTAGATGATCCTTGTGGTCCCTTCCAACCCTGACTGGTTCTATGATTCCATGATTCTATTCCAGCTGCTCTTTGCTCAGGTCATTGATGATGAAGGGTTCTGTGGCCTTCCAGCACTTGGCTGGAGAGATAAGTTAGTGACATGTGCCCTCATTTCCTACCATCCCTGTCCCTCCACCTTTTCCCATCCTTGATGGATCACTCTCCAGCAGCACAGGCAGTACTGAGCTGACAGGAACCATCCTGGAGCTCTAATTCTATAAGCTTTTTTTGGGGACCATGTTTTTATACAGATGAATAATTCATTAGAACCATTTTGCCCACATCCTGCTTTTCTCTACAGTCTTTAACTGGCATCCCACAAGAGTCTCTCAGACATTCTCAAGTGATGTTTGTGAAGAACTTCACCACCACATTGAAGTGAAGAGGACAATGGCAGGATTCCAGCTGAAAGCAAGTAATTTCCAAAGAATTGCTGGGTTTCATCAAAGGAACAACACAGGAAAACCATTTGAGATGACCTAACTACAGAATATTTGTAGGAAGACATTTGTGTATGTAGAATTTCCCCCCCCACCACCCCTCTTTTAGAGCAGTGTCTTTCTCTGTAGTGTGTTTGGAATTGCCTGCGTAGGTTTTATTCTGATCAGCTCTAATAGAAGGTAATTAGATGCATTTTCATTTAATGAAGGTGCTTTGTTTTCAAAGAGATGATGCTCAAGCAGCATACTTCCTTCACAAGGGAACTTTTTCCTCTAAACCTTGTGCCTGCAGCTGTCAGGAGCAATGTGAGATGCTCTACTTTGAAAATCAGCTGACTTGCAAACCTGTGGCTCAGGTGAAGATATTTCTGAGTTCTTCTGATTTTGTAGAATCATAAAATTGGTTCAGTTAGCAAAGACCATGAAGTCCAACTGCCAACTCACCACCACCATGGCCAGTTAGCCAAACGTCCCAAAGTGCCATGCCTACACATTTCTTGAACACCTCCAGGGATGGTGGAGAATGGTTGGAGAATGGCTGGGTGGTGAACAGCTGGAGAGCAGCCCTGAGGAAAAGAACCTGGGGGTCTGGGGTGATGAAAAGCTCAACATGAGCCTGCAGTGTGAGTGCAGCAACTGTGTGCTGGGCTGCAGCAAGAGCAGTGTGGGCAGCANAGGAACTGGATGAGCTTTGAGGTCCCTTCCAACCTAAACCATTCTCTGATTCTCTAGTGACTCCACGACCTCCCTGGGCAACCTGTTCCAGTGTCTCACCACCCTTACTGTAAAGAATTTCTTTCTAATATCCAATCAAAACCTCCCTTGAGAGGCCCAGATCTGCCAGACAACCTTCTGCAAGAGGTTCTGTCTCTCCTCATTGCATGCCCATCTTAAACAAGCAATAGGACAGTACACAAAGAGTCCAGTCCAGATCTGTCAGGAAAAGACTGATTTTCCATGAAAATTCCTTGTGTTAGCATAGAATTGTAGAACAGTTTGGGCTGGAAGGGTTCTTAAAGATCATCTAATTCCAACTTCCCATGGGCCATGGGCACAGACACTTTCCACTAGACTGGGTTGCTCAAGGACCTTGTATTCTACCAGTGCAATAGGGACCACCACTATTCATTGGCAGGAAGAATACAGCTGTCTCCAGCTAGCTTCTAAGGAAAGTCCACCATAATCCTTCAGAGTTCAGCTGTGCAAAATACACGTGGTAGAGAAATCTTCTCCTCCTCTAAGCATGTTGGTGCTGTGAGGTGGTCAACAAAATGAAATGGAGCTTGCACCAGTGCTGGCACTTCCAGAAATGGGCTCTGTGGTCTAAGGATTGACAGTGGTGAAGTCAACAGGTCTCTTATGAACTCCATGGGTAGTTTCGGGTTGTGCTGTCATGACCAGGAAGCAAAGTGATGAAATGAGTTACATAATGATTCATTCTTCATTTTGTTGTGAGCAGCAGGCAGCACCTCCAGCCTGCAGATGTGTTTGGTTTTCTGCTGGGCTCCTCGTTATGCACATGTAAACACAGGCAAATCAGTTAATAGAATGATCTTTATTAAATAAGGAAAGAAGCTTTATTAAATTGAGAGCTCCTGAGCTCTCATGACAAATATTTCTAAGCCTGGGGACTCTTTGCAGGGTTGGAAGAGACAACAGCAGCAACTTGGTAAAATCAGTTTTGGCTTCCCCAGTTGAAGAGAGACAGGGATCTGCTGGAGAAGGTCCAGCAGAGGGCTACGAGGATGATGAGGGGACTGGAGCACTGCCTGATGAGGAGAGGCTGAGGGACCTGGGGCTGCTTAGTCTGGAGAAATTCTCTTCTTCAGACTGAGAGGGGATTTAATCAATGTTTATAAATATCTGAGGGCTGGGGATCAGGAGAGGGAGGACAGGCTCTGCTCACTTGCTCCCTGGGATAGGACAAGGAGCAATGGATGGAAGCTGCAGCACAGGAGGTTCCAGCTCAACACAAGGGGGAACTTCTTTACTGGAAGGGTCCCAGAGCACTGGAGCAGGCTGCCCAGAGAGGTTGTGGAGTCTCCTTCTCTGGAGACTTTCAAGGCCTGTCTGGATGTGTTCCTGTGTGACCTGAGCTAGATTATGGCCCTGCTCTGGCAGGGGGGTTGGACTCGATGATCTACTACTAGTGGGAGATGTCCCTGCCTATGGAACTAGATGATCTTTGAGATCCCTTCCAACCTTGCCATTCTATGATTCTATCTCTTTGGGTCCTTTCCAACCTCTGACATCCTGTGATCCTCTGATCAATTATTTGGTGAAATGTTGCACATTTTAGGATTCCAGCCCAGAAGTTGCTGCTTTCTCTGAGGAGAAGGGCGAGAAGATGATCTCTGGCTTACAAGTGCTCTCCACTGAACAGACACGGCGTGTAGGAGCAATATCATTCCCTGCTATCTTGATACAACCTGGAACAACTGTTTCCTTCATGTTATCTGACAAACACTCAAAGCTCAGTGAGAATGTTTCTGGTGAGCCAAACCATTTATTTTTAGCGAAGCAGAAAGACTTGTGAGATTGGAGAGGTTTCAGTGCAGAGCAGGAAGGCTTTCACACACCCTGTGCTACCTGTGACAGACAAATCCATCTCTCAACCAGCCCTGTGGTGCAACCTCTTGTCTAGGGCATCACTGTTAGGAGAAAAAGGTTACAAGTATTTTGAACAAAACTCAACTCAAAGGGACTTTGAGTGCTTAACCTGTTGTCAGCATCCAATAGATGCAACAATGAAAGCTTTTCACTCTTAAAAAAGGAAGGAAAATAAGTGGGGAAGTCAGAGAAACTGGAGAGATTGCAAAAAACCTGTGAAGAATCCTTCAGCTTTTGTGCTAGGGTTGCATCAGAGAGACTTCAAATAGCTCAGCTCTGCAGTGATGTGCTTCCACGCTCCCACCACACGAAGGCCTTGCAGTGAGTCATCTCACAGAGAGCAAGGGAGGAGAAGCTTTGTCACTGCTGCTCCCTCCCCACCTTAGCAGCATGTCGGGAAAGAGCTGCCTGCCTGCTGCTCTCCTGCCTGAGGGATCAATCCTGCCTGCTAGGATCAGCTGCTGTAGCCAACTTCTCTCTCATCCTTACACCAAAATACAATTCTTCCCAGGACAGATGGGGTGAAGGAATGTCACCTGTCACCTTGACCACATCAATGGTGCTCCCCACAGAGGGGCTGGACCAGGTGACCCTTAAAAGGTCCCTTCCAACCCGTTCTGTGATTCTGTGAACTCATTCTGTGATTCTGTGAACTCTGGGGTGTTAATGGTGTGAGCTGCTACACTGCCTGCAGTGCTGGTGGCAGGTACTTGTGTCTGCCCCCAGGTTCACACAGTGGGGACAGAGAGCCTGAGGACCATGGGGACACTCATTGCTATCTCACTTATATCTCAAAGCAGGACTTTAGGGGAGGGGAGGGGAAAAGAAGAGAGAAGAAAGAGAAAATGAAGGGAAGGAGAAGGGAAGGGAAGGGAAGGGAAGGGAAGGGAAGGGAAGGGAAGGGAAGGGAAGGGAAGGGAAGGGAAGGGAAGGGAAGGGAAGGGAAGGGAAGGGGGGAGGGGAGGAGAGGAGGGGAGGAGAGGAGGGGAGAGGAGAGGATATTTCAGAAGGACCTTACAGTGATCATCCAGTCACACTGACCATTCCAGGGCTGTCCAAAAGTCAAAGCATGTTTTTAAGGGCAATGTCCAAATGACACTGACAGATTGGGGCATCAGCCACCTCTTCAGGAAGCCTTTTGCAGCGTTTGACCATCCTCTTGGTAAAGAAATGCTTCCTCATTCAGTTTTGAGTAGTCCTCCTGGATCTTGGAGCACAGACGACTGCCTCTGGCCCTTGCACTGTATTTCTTGCTCAGACAAGCTGGAAGCAGTCCTTCCCACAGCTATAATATCTGCAGGAGAACATGACTGAGGTTGTGTTTTCTGCATGCATTCCTTGCCACGGCCTCTACTGGCATTTTCGCCACCTTCTAACGGAAAGATCTTGCAGCCTTTGGGTCCTGCTAGGAAATGAAAGCCTGCAGATGAAATTTACTTCCATAGATTGCTTTGATTTTAAAGAGAAGAAGGAAAAAAAAAGAAGAAGAAAAAAAAACTAACTCAAAAAATCCCCCACCCTTGAAATATTAAAAACAACCTCCCCGCGCATGTGCCAACGTGTGGAACATAATAGCCTCATTATTAAATTCAGCAGCCACAGCTGAAGTGAGCTGGTCTCATTAGCAGGCTCGTTGCTGCTGGGAAGTGTTTGGTTAATGGATGGAATATGTCTTCTTGGATACTTGCTGGCACTTTGTGTGGCTGCCTGCCTGAAGAACAGCCACTGCACAGAGGGGGGTTTTAATAGCTATGGTGCCTTCGACTTAAAATATTTCCGTTCACCCTTTTGAAACGCTCTATCAATACTTATTTATTTTCTGTCCCCAGGGAGCATTATGCCCATTTTGCTGGCACAGTGTGTTCTGTGATGCCTTGACTGTGAGCTGATAACCATGCTGAAAAAGGACCATTGATAACTTCTCTGGTGCTACAGCCCAAGCCCCAGCTGTTTACCCAAACAAGCTCCCTCACCGTGGCCAGCAGGTTGCGTTTCAATGTCTGTAATTTTTATGGAGTGTGGTTTTTCCAGAGCAATATTTCAAAGAATTTTTTCTTTGGACAGGCTGAGGGAGCTGGGGTTGTTCAGCCTGGAGAAGAGAAGGCTCCAGGGAGACCTAATAGCGGCCTGGCAGTACCTGAAGGGGGCTAGGAGGTTACAGAAGGACTGCAGGGAACACTGCAACAGGTTGCCCAGGGAGGTGGTTGAGGCCTTATGCCTGGAGCTACTCAAGGTCAGGCTGGACAATGTTCTGAGCAACTTGATGTAGTAGAGGATGTCCCTGCTTACTGCAGACCTGATTTGACTAGATGGCTTTTGGAGGTCACTTCCAACCCAAACCATTCTATGATTCTATGACCTTCCAGTACCTGAAGGGGGACTAAAACAAAGCTGAGAATAGACTTTTCACACGAGCTTGTAGTAACGGGAGAGGAGCAATGGGTTTGAGCTGGATGAGGGGAGTTTAGGCTGAAGATTAGGAAGAAATTCTTTCCAGTCATGGTGGTGAGACACTGGAACAGGTTGCCCAGGGAGGATGCCCCCTCTCTGGAGGTGTTCAAGGCCAGGTTGGATGTGGCCTTGAGCAATGTGGTCTAGTGAAAGGTGTCCCTGCCCATGGCAGGGGTGATGGAATTAGAGCCCTTCCAAATCATTCTACGATCCAATGATTTTACTGTTCTCCTTTTCGTCTCCATGCTAAGTAGCTTTTCCCTTTAATGATAATAATAATAATAATTAAAAAAACCCACTCTTGGCAAGCAGGACTTCTTGTCAAATAGGTTTAACTCGTGGTTGTAGCATCCCACATAAGAGCATGGAGATCCACAACTTACATAAGAAGTTTGTCTCCCTCTCTGCCCTTGTTTCTTCCTTACGACAGCATTTCAGTGTGGAATCCTGGGCTGTTAATTTTACCACTGCTTATCTTTGTGCTGTTTTTAACAGATTTTTTTTTCCCCCCCATCCTTCCTTCTTCAGAACAAATGTCAGAAACAAGATGACAGATTTCACACACAGGCAAGGCAACAATTTCTTGTGGGATGGTGTTTTCCTTAAATACTTCAGTGCTTGCAACCTTCAGCGGAGCATTTTATCAGGTGACGGAGGATTTATTATAGTCATTTTGCTTATTCATTTTAGACAGCATCCCTGCTTTGTGCTAATAATCTCTGTGGTTTCTAAAGAACGTATAATCATGACCAACTGAGTGCTGCAACTTCCATCAAACACCCATTTTCTGCCCTTGTTTGGAAGCCAGGACATGAAGGAGCAGGGTATTCATTTCTGCCTCCTTTCGCAGATGGACACCTATGCAGTCCTCTATAGAATCCCAGGATCCCAGCCTGGCAGGGATCCCTTCCAAGCCCTAACATTCTGTGATTCCTTTGCTTTCAGAGGTCACACTTTCCATTTGGGAATTTTCTCTGGACACAGCCACAGTCAGCTTGCACCCAAACCCACACAACCTCCACGTCCTACCTGGAGTCCTTCAGACAATGTCTGGGCAGTGAGCGGAGTCCTTATTGACTTTCTTCCTGTTATTCCACCTTGGATTGATCTTCCCACTTCACCATTTTAATTGTGACCTGCTTGGGAGAGTTTCTGAGTTGCATCCACTAAGCTGGCAGCACAATCTATCAGAACTTTAACTCAATTTGCTCACTGTCAGGCTGCAGATAAATGCACAAAATTCATCCTGCGTTTCCGGCTCGCTGAAGGTCTGGCAGCAAATACCAGCTGATACAACCTGCCTTCTGGTCACTATCTTGCCACCTTGAGAAACTGCAGATGTTTGAGAGTCACAATTATTATCTGTCCTGTTTTCTTTTCTAGTGGGTTTTTTTTTGTTGTTGTTTTTTTTGGTTTTTTTTTTTTGTTGTTAGTGTGTTGATCACCTGGATTGGATTTGGAGAAAGGCAAGGAGTCAAGCCTGAGCCACCAGAGGAGATCCATTTGATCATAGAATCATAGAACTGGTTTGGTTGGAAAAGACCTCTAAGATCATTGAGTCCAATCATCAGCCCAGCACCACCATGGCCATGAAACCATAACCCAAAGTGCCACAGCCACATATCCTTTGACCACCTCCAGGGATGGCCACAATGATGGTCAGAGGGCTGGAACAACTCCTCAGTGGGGACAGCCTGAGAGTGTTGGAGTTGTTCAGCCTGGAGAAAAGAAGGCTCTGGGAAGACCTTACAGTGGCCTTCCAGTACCTGAAGGGTGGTACAGGAAAGCCAGGGAGGGACATTTTACAAGGGCTTGTAGTGATAGGATGAGGGATGATGGCTTTCAACTGGAAGAGGGGAGACAGACTGGAGAATAGGAAGAAATTCTGTCCAGTGATGATGGTGAGACACTGGCACAGGTTGCCCAGGGAGGTTTGTGGATGGCCCCTCCCTGGAGGTGTTCAAGGCCAGGTTGGATGAGGCTCTGAGCAAACTGCTCTAGTGGAAGGTGTCTCTGCTCATGACAGGGGGGTTGGAACTGGATGATCTTTATAGTCCCTTCCAACCCAACCCATTCTATGATTCTATGAATTCTATTTCTTCAAGCATTGTGTTCAATCTAAATGCAAAACCCCCAAGTGCTTGGCATTTCCCAGTGCTTCCATCTCATTACCCCAACCATATCCTGTCACATAATTTCATCTCACTTCTTTTTCCATTGGGGCTTTTTTTCTTTATTTTATTTTGGGGGTTTTGCCTCTTTTGTTCACTACAAAAAAGCATTTGCCTGCAAATGTGCTGGTTTCAGTCCTAACTCTTCCCCTCAGAGCCTGACCTCAGTGATTAATAACAATGACCTCAAGAGCTTGACAAGTATGAGTAAATGCCCCTCAGAATGAGGAAATGCTGAAGCACTCATCAACTTTAAGACATTTGTAGACCACGAGGTTGCTTTTGATCTAGCATAGCCAAGCTGTGCTTTAATTATCTTTGTTAAGTTTCCCTCTTAATTGAAACTCCAAGCCATGTTTGTGTTCTGAGTGTGAACCACCACTGCTTTCCAACTCAAAACCCAGCAGAAGTACCCTTTTATGAACATGAAGAGCCCTTAACTCTGCTTTCTCAAGCACTGCCATCCACCTCTGTAAGATTTATCAAGCCCTAATGAAGGATGCTGCCTCATCTGCTAGCAGCCAGTTCTCAATACCTTGCAGGTGAAATAAAGCTCTGCTGAGGCTAATGCACCACAACTACCTTATTAAGTGATTTACAGCTCTGGCTGGAGGGCCTTAAAATGGGCATCTCTGCAAGGGGTACTTAGCATAGAGGTATGGGTTTAGGAGATGTTAGTGGAAGCCCATTAAACCTGGGATGGATGTTCTTTGAAAGCACAGCATCTGCACCAGCCAGGGGGGAAGAGGGGGAGGACTCCTGACTCTGATTTTCTAACCCTATGACTTTTCTTTTCATTTAATTCAACTCAGGTTTTCCTGTAGATTCATAGAATGGTTTGGGTTTGAAAGGACTTTAAAGATCATCTAGTTCCAACCCCCCTGCCATGGGCAGGGACACCTCCCACTAGAGCAGGTTGCTCAAGCTCCCATCCAGCCTGTTTTTGAACACCTCCAGGGAGAGGACATCCACAGGTTNGAAAGAACTTTGGCCACAAAGACTTTACCCACAGTTGTACACTCTTGGTTAACTCCAGGCAACTGTCTGAATGCAGAGAGCTTTAATGTTGGTACTTTTCTGCTAAAAATGAAAAAAGAAAAAAAAAAAAAAAGAAAAGAAAAAAAAGCCCAGTACTGCTCATCTGCTTTTAATGCTCTGCTGTNTCCTTCCATAATAAGACCTTGTAAAAAGTCCCTCCCCAGCCTTCTCACACAGACACCCTGGAAATGTAAATCCTACACCAAGTATTTAATCAATTTCTAGGGTTAGGACTTAGAATCATAGAATGGTAAGGTTGGAAGGGACCTCAAAAATCATCTAGTTCCAACCCNGTACTGCTCATCTGCTTTTAATGCTCTGCTGTCTTCAGGGTGCAGAGGTGCTTCATGGCAAGGAGGCAGAGGCAGAAGTTAGATGAAGTCATTGTCTGGATCACACCTCCGTAAGTGTTGGCTGTTTGCATCTAGATAGGAACATAACTCCTCTGAGACTGGAAGGGAACATCACCTTTACTGCCCTGCTCCCAGTGTCTAGAGGGCTCAACTCCTGTGAGACTGGAAGAGGACATTGCACACATCACACTTGAACAGCAGCAGACCTTCTTCTAGGGGGAAAGAGAGCAAAAGATTCTCCCGGGAGAAGCTCAATTTAACTCTTCTGTTCTCTGATTTTAATCTCTCAGCTCTGCTGCTGCTGTTAATAGTGAAAGCAGGAAGCAGCCCTGACCATGGGTTTAAACTGCCAGAGGGGAGATTTAAACTGGATGTTAGGAGGAAGTTGTTTGCAGTGAGGGTGGTGAGACACTGGCACAGGTTGCCCAGGGAGGTTGTGGCTGCTCCCTGCCTGGAGGTGTTCAAGGCTTGGTTGGAGGAGGCCTTGAGTGACCTGTGCTAGTGGGAGGTGTCCCTGCCTATGACAGGGAGTTGGAACTGACTGATCCTTGAGGTCCCTTCCAACCTTACCATTCTATGATTCTATGATCCTATGACCCAGCCCTGCTTGGGGGTTGCTGTAGGACTTTGCTGCCCATTGTTCTGAGCATCAGTCTTTTTCTTGTAGGAGTGAGTGATTGCAGGCAGGTGAACTGATCCATGGCAAATGCTGTATTCATGTAGAAGCTATCAAGAAACATGGGGAAAGAGGGAAATATTACTAAGCTATGAGCTTGCCAAGAAACTGCTTCTTGCAAACATCCTCTTCAGCAATCAGACGAGGAGCAATGGCTACAAATTGGAATGTAGAAGGTTTCACCTCAACATGAGGAGAAACTTCTTTACAGACAAAGCACTGGAGCAGGCTGCCCAGAGAGGTTGTGGAGTCTCCTTCTCTGAAGACTTTCAAAACCTGCCTGGATGCATTCCTGTGTGAACCACCCTAGGGGATCCTGCCTTGACAGGGAGATTGGACTTGATGATCTCTGGAGGTCCCTCCTAGCCTTTAAAGTTCTGTGATTCTGTGGTTTGTCAGGGGCTGCTTTGGGAGATGGCAGGATGTCTGTTCCCAGCAAAAGGCCTCTCTGACTCTACCTTGCACCTGACCCTCTGTAGCCAAGCCCTGCAGAAAATGTCCACAGTGTGGTACTGCATATTCAATAAACACTGAAGTTCAGAATGGACAAGGAACAGAGGAGAAAAAAGAAACCAAATTATTTTGCTTTTGAGTTCAGTAGGACTACAGAGGAGTTCAGACTCAGCTCTTCAGCTGCAGTCTCTCAGCTGCTCTAGAGCAAAGCTCTTGCTTGGAATAGAACAGAACAGACTAGACTAGACTAGACTAGACTAGAATAGAATAGACTAGAATGGTAAGGTTGGAAGGAACCTCAAGGATCATCCAGTTCCAACCCCCTGCCATAGGCAGGGACACCTCCCACTAGCACAGGTCACTCAAGGCTTTGTCCAGCCTGGCCTTGAACAC
>WBNM01006950.1:86177-101024 GCA_013399055.1 Ramphastos sulfuratus
GCTACAACTTTGAAAAAAACTGACATGTTCTGGGGAAAAAAAAAAACCAAACAAGCAATCAAAACCAACCAAAGAAAACATCAACCAAACAAAACCCCCAAACAAACCAACCAACCAACCAACCAACCAAAACACCCCAACCAAACAAAAAATCACATCCAATGTACAAGTCAGCAGTGCTTGAGCTGTTTCATAGGAAACTGTGAAGAGAAACTCCATTAAAGCACAGGAAGGAAATCCTTACCTGGAATGGTGAGCAGGGTCTGAGCAGTGCCTTTCAAGAAAGGTATGGACTGATTGGTGGGAATTCAAGAGAGGCAGATGGGAGGCTCACAAACAGGGCCAGCAAAGACTATTTAGAATAGAATCATGGACTCACAGAATCATTTTGGTTGGAAAAGACATTTAAGATCATCAAACTGTAGAATCAGTATAAAAATAAATGACTGAGGGAAGGCAACAAAGCAGTCTTTGAGCTGTGTCTGAGGTAGCTTGTCCAAAATGGTCTTTAAGAAGAGAAGGAGGAGATCAATCCCACCCATGAAACCTCACAGCACCATGTGAATCACTCTGTGCTCTATTCCACATCAAGAGACACTGAGGAGCTACCAGTGCAGACTGCTCATGTCCCTGTAACAGCTCTCCAGCCTCCCACCCTTCCACTGCAATCTACCCTTTGACTGCTTGCAGTGGTTATGGTTGCAGAAGCGAACTTCATCCTCTCCAGGGTCAGACTGCAGATAATAAAACTCTAACCTTGGCCCTCAGTATGCACTTTTCCCAGCCTCATTAAGAAGCCTGGGACTGGTTGTTACAATAGAGTCAAGTGCAGATCTGGGAAAGGCCTTCAAGAAATGCTGCCCTGTGACTCCACCTGACTAACACAAATGAAGTCACCCTAGATAATGCAGAGATCTTTTTCACAACCCTATACCTTTTGTTTTGGAGGACACGTCTCAAAACAAGTGCAAGATGACCAAGTAGGTACAGAAAGGCCTTCAGCAGTGCAGTATAAAACAGCTCTTCAATTTTTAATTTTTTTTCCCCCCCATTCTACATGGTTTTGGATCATTTGAGCCCCACTAATCAGGACAATGTTGTGTCCAGTGAGTCACACAAAACTCTCCAGAGGTTTCATTTTCAGGAAGCAGCAGCAAAAGGACTGTACCTACCCCATCTGTTTCTTCTAATACACTTGCATCAGGCCAACCAGGATGTTTCTTGGGAAGAGCTACTGATGTCAGGACACGTTGTGATGGAGTGATGTTGCCTGAATGCATAGCAGCTGACTCAAGAGCCATATGTCTCCTTCTGCTGCCACAAAGCAAGTAAAGATGAGCTGCACTCAGTCAAACTCAGACACCAGCACAGACTCTTTATTTTTTTTCCTCCCCCCTAAGCTATGCATGAAGTTCTCACGCTCAGCCAAAACTCATTCACACAAGGGGAAATTCTTGGATCTACCAGATGAGCACAACAAACTTAGCAAGATTCCCCAGGTTGAACTGGGCTTGGCACCTCTTTTATTTATTTTTTTTTTTTAAGGGAAAATGCTGCAACATTTGTTCTATTTTTATACTTGATCTCACCAACAGCCACCAAATGTAGGTCGAAGAGCTCTTTCTAGGGTAAAAAAGCATCAAAGCATTATTTTTAGCAACAACATTGTAGTCATTTAGACCTAATAGCAGCCTTCCAGTACCTGAAGGGGGCTACAAGAAGGCTGCAGAGAGACTGTTTCCAAAGGCCTGTAGCCCCAGGACAAGGGGCAATGGTTTGAAATTAGAGGAGATTTAGGCTGGACACTAGGGGGAGTTTCTTTACAGTGAAAGTAGTAAAATACTGGAAGAGGTTGCCCAGGGATGTGGTTGAAACCTCATCCCTGGAAACATTCAAGCATCAGACTCAGTGTGGCCCTGGGCAGTCTGTTCTACCTGGAGGTGTCCCTGCTCACTGCAAGGGGGTTGGACAAGATGACCTTAGAGGGTCCCTTCCAACCCACTGCACTCTGTGGATCTGCAAAGTGGTCCCAAAGCATTCAGAGTATTCTTTATTGTGTTCTTGGGACTCAGCCTCTCTAAAGACTCAGCTGACATTTGTGCTTCTGTTTTTATTGCTTCCACTAGATCAGTTTTTCCACAAGTATATTTGAGATGAAGCCTTATTTTTCTGAGAGAACTCACCCAGGAACTCATATGGGGTAACTGAAAAAAGCTTAGTGTGTCCTGATAGTCCTATAATTTAAAAATGGAGTGCTTTGGCTTCCTCAGCCCTTGGATATATGCATACATCTTTCCTTGCTTGCATAAATGAGTGCCTGAGTGATGTTGATAAGGGCCAGGGTATTGTTTCCTTTGCAAGGCAGAAATGTTGATGAGACACATTGCAAGTGACTCTGCAAATTGAAGACATCCCCAACAACCAGCATTTGATACTGCTGAAGATCAAAGTGAGAGTACAGAAATCCCTTGCAGCCATCCTCTGAGGTGGGAAAACCATTCCATGAGGACATTTCACTTTCAGAGGGTAGCAGTCTTCTGCATTATTCAAAGAGGAGTTCTCCCCTGATTACAGCATGGGAACCCCCAAACTGGGGTTACCAAGCAAACCCTTCCCCTGCTGCAGCTGCTGAAAGGTAAAGATGAGGAGACCTTAGAGTAACCTTCCAGTATCTGAAGGGGGCTACAAGAACGCTGGGGAGGGACTATTGACAAGGGCGTGCAATGACAGGACAAGGGGCAATGGGTTTGAACTGGCAGAGGGGAGATTGAAACTGGATGTTAGGAGGAAGTTGTTTGCGGTGAGGGTGTTGAGACACTGGCACAGGTTGCCCAGGGAGGTTGTGGAGCACAGCATCACCCAACATGATCAAGGATCATGTTGGGTGATTCTGTGCTCCACAACCTCCCTGGAGGTGTTCAAGGCCAGGTTGGATGAGGCCTTGAGTGACCTGTACTAGTGGGAGGTGTCCCTGCCTATGGCAGGGGGTTGGAACTGGATGATCCTTGAGGTCCCTTCCAACCTTACCATTCTATGATTCCATGCTCTTGGCACAGACAACCACAGGAATTAGGGACAGCAGGTCAGTGTGTGATGACCAAGGCCACCCAGTTTAAACCAGTCATTGACTTCACCAGCCTGGTGGGGGCTGGTTGTGTCCCAGGACATCATCCAATCCAACCCCACTGCTAAAGCCGGGTCATCCACACAGCTTGCCCAGCATCACAATGGCCAGCTGGGTTTGTAAGCTCTCAAGACAAGGAGACTCCACAACCTCTCTGGGCAGCCTGCTCCAGGATTCCAGCAGCCTTACAACAAAGAAGTTTCTCCTCCTGTTCAGATGGAACCTCTCAGGTTCTAGTTTTTGCCTGTTGCCCCTTGTGCTGTCACTGGGCACCACTAAGAAGGGTGTGCACATGCTCTTGCCCCTTGCCCTTTGACTATTGATCATCAGGAGGAGATCTCCACCACTGAAAATAATTTTTACTATGGCAGTGGAAAAGAGCTTAGTTCAGTCACCAAAAGGGGTCAGTGGACAATCAGATCTTAGATCTTGTTCCACAGGCATCAAGAACAGGCTGCCCAGGGAGGGTGTGGAGTCTCCTTCTCTGCAGAGCTTCCAAACCCACTGGGCCATTGTGGAGTCTTCCTCTCTGGAGATATTCAAGACCTACCTGGATGTGTGATCTGCTTTAGGTGATCCTGTTCTGGCAGGGGGGTAGGACTAGATGATATTTGAGGTCCCTTCCAACCTCTAACATTGTGTGATTCTGTGAAGAATGATCAGTCTGACCTATTCCACTTGCTTTTGAGCAGCATGGAAGGTAGTCTAGCTGCTGCTCACCACACATCTCATCTACAATCTTTCCAGGACTTGAATCTGGGGCCTGTCATTCTTCTTTATAGTTTCCTCTAGTCCCAGCAAGGCAAATGCTTGGGGTGTCAGAAGCAGCTTCAGGCTTGCCTTTATGGCCTCTCTTTACACATCAGTCTCCACCTCCCAGGAGGTGTTTGGTGTGTTTATGCTCTAAGCTAAAAATATTATTACATTGTGGAACATGAAAGCAAATGTCCATGGAAGGCCTGAGCTTTAACATCTTATTCAGCTCCATAATTAAGTGCCACCACCTCTAACTATGTAAGTGTTGCAGGCTGGAGGAGAAAATGAATAATATTTCAGCTCTTCTAACAATATTATTTCAGAACACAGTGACCAAAGCATTTTATAGATGTATGCTTTAGGGCCAGATAAACTTCAGAAGAAATATGACTGTTCCTTGAAAAGAAGCTAAGCTCAAACCCAATTGGAATAGCAAAACAACAAGCTGTTCTTTGCCAAAGGCAACACAAAACCCTACTGCTATGCCTGCTGGAGATTGATCTTTTCATAGGTCAGACATCTCTTCCATCTCTTCCATCACTTCCATCAATTCCATCACTACATAGAATGGTTTATGTTGGAAGGGGCCTCAAAGATCTTCTAGTTCCAACTCCCCACCATAGGCAGGGACACCTCCAACCAGAACAGGTTGCTCAAGGCCTCATCCAACCTGGTCCTGAACACCTCCAGGGAGGTTGTGTGATCTTTGATCACATTCTGTAATTCTGTGCTCCACAACCTCCCTGGGCAACCTGTGCCAGTGTCTCACCACCCTCACTGCAAACAACTTCNGGCCTATAAGACAGAGGAGGGAACTTTCTACAAGGGCTTGCAGTGATAGGACAAGAAGGAACAGACTGAATTTGGAAAAAGGGAGGTTTAGACTGGAGATTAGGAAGAAACTATTTAAAGTGAGGCTGGTACAACACTGGAATCAGTTGGGCAAGAAGTTGTGGATGCCTGATCCCTGGAAGTGTTCATGGCCAGGCTGGACAGGACCTTGAGCAGCCTGGAGTATAGAATCATAGAATCATAGAAGAGTAAGGTTGGAAGGGACCTCAAGGATCATCTAGTTCCAACCCCCTGCCATAGGCAGGAGTACTGGAAAGTGTCCCTCTCCATGGTTCAGGGGTTGGAAACTCGATGATGTTTAAGGTCCCTCCCAACCCAACCCAACCCATTGTATGACTCTGTGATGTCACCAAACTCCAGGCTGCACGATGGCTCTTTTGAAGCAATAATCTCACCTACTTGTGTGACAACCGTTGGGATAAATGTTCATAAATCAACCCCTATATTTTCCTCGACTAATTCTAGAGGTGATCCAAGACCCAATTAATTCCTTAGGGAACTGGAATGGGTGGGTTTGGGCTCTAAGTTGGAAGCGTTTAGAGGAGAAAAGGCCACGGACAGCTCCTCTGCTCTCCAGGGTGCTGCAGCCTTTGCAAGCTGCCTTTGCAAGCTGCCTTTGCCCACAGATGCCTCTTCTGGCCTCATTTTCTACAGCAGCTAAGCCACCAGCAGTAGTTTAAGACCAGGTTGGATGATGTGTTAAGCAACCTGGTCTAGTAGGAGGTGTTCCTGCCCAGGTGGAACTGCTTAACAGCTTCAGGGAATTGTAAAGAGTGAAAAGGTCTCCACTGAACCTCCTCTTCTCCAGATTGAACAACCCCAGTTTCCCCAGCTGCTCCTCATCAGACTTGCTCTCCAGATCATTCCCCAGCCTTGTTGCCCTTAAAAACATAGTAATGGAAACCCTCTCCCTTCTAAAACCTCTTTAAGAGGTCTTCTGGGTGACCTTCCTGGATTGTGAGAAATCTTTACAATTTCAGCAGGGATTATCCTTGAATATGCCTACAAGAAGCACTAACAGGACAGCTTTACCTGCATATCACTCAGTTGCATGTCACAGTGAGGTTTGCAAAGCTCTTGGAGCACCTGGGTTTGGGTGTTCTGTCTCACCAAGAAAAAAAATTAATAATCCCTGGCATTGTGATTGTTTTGAGGTCTCACTTGAGAAGTTGGCTGAATTCAAAATGTTCAGGCTCAGATGGACAATCTAGAACTAGTTGGAGCTAGGAGAGTCACTCAGATTATTGAAAACCAAGTGTGTGGGCACCTTGGAAAGAGAACAACAGGGGTCTGTGAAAAACAACCTGGGACAAAGGTTTTTGCCTCACTGGAATTTTTAATTAATTTGTTGGCATGAAGCAGTTTGCATTTTCTGGCTTGGCATAAGACCAGCAAACAATGGAGCACTTCGTGTCTCAGGTGTGATACCATTTGTGCAGAGCCCAGAGGGCAGTTGTAAATTAACTACTCTGAGGAGCAACGAGATTGTAGCCACTTAGATTTAGTCCTGGGAAGGGTTTGTAGCTAATGTGAATACAAAAAGCAAACCAGAAGATGCAATTGCACTCAAAAAGAATTTTAAGTTCTGTCTGGAAAAGTAAAACTGAGTTAAAAATGTGCCTATTTAACATCATTTTTCTTCATACCAGTCTTTGAAACTGTCATGGTCCCTTCTGGAATAGAGTTTAGAGAATCCCAGAATCCCAACTAGAAGGGACCTCTGGAGATCACCTAGTCCAACATTCCTGCTACAACAGGTTCACCCAGAGCAGGTTGTCCAGGATTGTGTCCAGGTGGGTTTTGAAAGTCTCTAGAGAAGTTCAAATCTGACACACACACACACACTTCAGGCTAGTCCTACTGGAGTAATCTCATGTCTAATTGATCTTCATGATCTCATTGTCTAATCTGACCTTTGATATGAAAATTGGTGGCTGATTCAAGGCATTCTTTTAAATGCCCTTAGCAAGTTACAAACTGAGAATCACTGCCAAAATTCACCAAGACTCATTAACGAAGGACCTTAAAAAAAAAGAGCTTTGAAATTCCCCCTGCCCTCCTTGCAGGTGATCCCAGCCTTGCAAAGCAAAAAGAAAATGTCATTGAAACGGTTTGAGCTCATGGAAAAATAAATTCTCCCTGACAGAAGAGAAATTTTGAGGGCCCCAAGAGTGCAAGAACATAAAGTCTAGCCAGAGTGAACCAGATCTGCAATGCATTAAGCCTGAATCATTGTACTGAGTCATTCTTCATGCTGAAGGAAACCAGAGATTTGGAGCTAGATCATGAGGTCCCCAGGCTCAGATTTTACTCCAGTAATACTTGCAGTGAGGATTAGATGGAGTTTGCTTTACACATTGGCTTAAACTTACTTGCTGGTCATAACCCTCAGTCTGAGTGAGGAGGAGCAGAGATTGACACTATTAGGTATCAGAGGATCCTCAGGTAGGGTGAAATGGAGGGGGATGGAGAGATCACATCTCACCCAGCCTGGGGTGTGTGAGTGTCTCAGGCTCTCAATCACAGTAGAATCACAGAATTAACCAGGTTGAAAAAGACCTTTGAGATCACTGAGTCCAACCTATCACCTAACACCTTCTAATTAACTAAACCCTGGCACTGCCTAATCCATTCTCCTTTTAAACAGCTCCAGGGATGGGGACTCCACCACCTCCCCGGGCAGCTCATTCCAATGCCAATCACTCTTGCTGTGAAGAACTTCTTCCTAACACCTGCCCTGGTGGAGCTTGAGGCTGTATGCTGTTGTTCTGTCACTGGCTGCCTGGCAGAGGAGCCCAACCCCACCTGGCTACAACCTCCTTTCAGGCACTTGTAGACAGCAATGAGATCTGCCCTGAGCCTCCTTTTCTCCAGGCTGGAGAAGAACATAGGAAGATAAGTGAATGCAGGAGCTCTCTCTCTTTCTGTGCTTTATCTCCCCACAGGGATTGTGCTTTTATGTCTTTATTTTTTTACATTTTTTTCCCCCCTCACCCCTACCCACCCTCTGCTCTTCAGCTATGAATTGTGTTTTCACAAAAGGACCTTGCCAGGCTGAAATGCAGCTTACCAGCATGCTTCCCTCTGACAGCAGCACAAGGCTTCAATTAAAGACCAGATGTAGCCTCAGCTCAGTTTTTCTCTTCAGCAGATTGGAGACCCCAAATTTGAAAGGCTTTGTGTTTTTGAAGGTGGATTTACACCACTTCTCCACATCTGCTGCTTTTATAGCTGCTTCCATTTGTTACACTGGGTGGTTTTAGCCTTCCAGAACTCATATGCATTATAAAATACATATGGCTGTATGTTTGTGTGCACACATGCATATCCCTCTATACAGTTGTGTATGCAGATATATGAATGCATTTAGACAAGCTGACCTGTGAGGAGCAGGGAAGCTTAAGCTCATTTTCTGTTGTCTTTCCTCCCTCTGTCTTTACCAACAAAAATGAAACCTTCTAATCCCTCTTCCATTCATTCTTGCATCTATTTTCTGCAAAGTTCTTGAAAATGAGGAATTGAATTCATGTGAGTCCCCTCTCCTACAAAGACTATGTCTCTGCAGAGGAAAGGCTGAGACACTTGAGGCTCTTTAGCCTGGAGAAGAGCAGTCTGAGAGGGGATCTGCTCAATGCTCAATGAGAGCTGAAGGTCAAGAGGATGGGGTCAGACTCCTTTCAGTGGTGCCCAGTGACAGAACAAGGAGCTATGGGCACAAGCTAGAAGCCAGAAGGTTTCACCTGAACTTAAGGAGAAACTTCTTTGGTGTGAGGCTGCTGGAGCCTGGAGCAGGCTGCCCAGAGAGGTTGGGGAGTCTCCTTGTCTGGAGAGCTTCCAAACCCAGCTGGTCATTGTGATGCTGGGCAAGCTGCTGTGGGTGCCCTGCTTTAGCAGGGAAGTTGGACTGGATGATCTCTCCCAAGACCCCTTCCAATCTTCACCATGCTGGAATCCTCAGATTCAGGCAGGTTAGCAAGCTCTCAGTTGTTTCAGTGTCACTTTTTACCTTTTTTTTCTTGGTCAAGAAAGAGAATTTGACATTCTTTGCAGCTCTCCCCTTTGCCAATGCTGCAGCATTCATAGCAGGCTAATTACTCTGCTCTTTAAAGGAGAGTAATTAAACTGCAATTATACTGACACCCAGAATATGGTCCTGGTCAAACAAACAGCCATTCAATCAGGTCACCTTGTCCAAATGAGAATCCCAGCACACATCAGCCTTGGCAAAAAGGGACCACAGCAATCAGGGTGGTTAATGGGCACAAGGATGCAGAGGAGATGCCAACATCCAGCACAGAGATCTGAGCTCGGTGGTATCAGCTACATCCCAGTGATGTGGGAGTCCTTGGATTAGCATTTTCAGCTTCAGCTGTCAAGTGACCTTCAAGAAAGCATCAAGCAGGTTTATTAGAAGCCATTTCCTGGGGTATTACACCCACACATGGAGCTCTTTGGAGCACATTCCCAGAATCACAGAATGCCAGACTGGGAGGGACCCCAAGGATCATCTGGCCCAACCTTTCTAGGTGTTAGTAAAGTTGAAATGATAAATAATAAGTAAATAAACTATAGAAATAATAAATTATTTTATTTAAATTATTATAATAAATAAATCAATAAAGTTGGCCTGGCACCCTGTCAAGCTGTGTCTTAAAACTGTCCAATACAGAAGAATCCACTGCAGCCCTTGGGAGATGATTCCAATGTCTGACTCTTCCCATGGGGAAATTTTTTCTTCTGGATTCCACTGGGAATCTCCCCAGGAGTAATTTGTCCCCATCACTCCTTGTCTTTCCCTTGGTAAAAAGGGGAAATGGTCCATAGGAAGGAAGGAGGTTGGGAAAAATTACTGTGATTTATACCTTCCAGATCTGTGAAGAAGCTATGCTGGTGGGACCCAAGACAGCTCTGTAAAGAGGTGTGTCAGTTCTAAGGACTGAAAGATAAAAACCAACATAATGGGGTTTATGTGCCAAAGAGAAGAACATTTTCTGTGAATGGACTGCAAGAAATTCTCATAAATCATCCAAAAGAAAAGGAATGTGCCCAGAAGAGAGATCAGGCACAGCTACCTAAAGAAAACAGCCTGGAAATAAAAGTAAATCTGGATGAGAATTAGGTTGCACACCCTGGGTTTAAGCAGGAATACAGGACATGCTGACTTCAGGGTTTGGTTCCATACATCTGTAGACACATGTCTACATGGTCTAATTGGTGTTGCAGTGAAACACAGCCCCATGTTCAAACTGGTCTGTGCTCCAGAGGAAGAGGACAAAACACCCCCTGACTGATGGGCTAGCAAATCCTTTGGTTTTGGTGTTTGCTTCATTCCATCTTGACATATCAGCATCTCTTTTCTCCTTTAAACTCATCATTCCTTTCTGGAGAAGTTTTGTCTTCAGCCTTTTGTGTTCTGTGACCTTCCTAGAGGCAGGACTTGGAGCTGGGCTTGCTTGTGAGAAGCCCAAGAGGAGGTATCAAGCATACAGTGCACATGGAGCTTGCATGACACACAGGGACCAAGAGTGAGCATGCAGAGTTTTTTTTTTTCTTTCCCCTTCAGCAAAGAGTACACAAAACTAGTGTGGAGTTATACAGAGCAACCATGCAGAGCACACCAAGCTTGCAGAGCAACCATACAAAGCACATGGAGCTTGCAGGGTCCAAGAGTGAGCATGCAGAGCACACAAGGTTCACAGAATGAGCATGCAGAGCACACCAAGCTTGCAGAGCACACAGAGCATGCAGAGCACATGGAGCTTTCAGAGCAAGCACACAGAGCATGCAGAGCACACTAAGCTTGCAGAGCACCCATGCAGAGCACATGGAGCTTGCAGAGCAAGCACACAGAGCATGCAGAGCACACCAAGCTTGCAGAGCACACAGAGCATGCAGTGCACATGGAGCTTGAAGAACAAACATGCAGGCAACGCAGAGCATGTCCAGCACTGGGCTGCAGCACCTGGGGTGCTCCTGACCCAAGAGAAGATCCAGAGGCACTTCCAAAGCCAAGGGAAGTCCCAGCACAACTCCACCAGAGTGTCTAGAAGCCATCCCTCACTGCAGGCTGCTGGGCTCCTCTGCTGGAGCCTGTTTCAGGCGTTTCAGAAAATCCATCTGCAAGATAAGGAAGCAGGGTAAGCTGGCTACATTAGCTGGGATTTCCACTGGAATTAAGGGCTCAAGCAATCAGAATCCCTTAGGCTCCAGAGCAAACAGCAGCCTTTGTGCCTTCATTTAACAGCATTACAGTTTGGTTTTGTTTTTTTTTTTCTTTCCCCTTCAGCAAGAAATGGCAGGTTTTATAAAGCAAACAGACCTGACAGCAGCAATGTGTTTTCCACCTTAGCAGCTTTCTTTTTTGCCTTTAAATTTTTATTCATACTGTGTTAGATAGATGTTGGCCAGATTATCTTGGATTAAGTTTTGTTTATCCCCCTCCAATTGTCTTGGTTTAATTGTGTCCTTTTTCCACACGTGGAATATCTCCACCCTGCTCCCTCTCAGTAGCAGATGGTCACCGAAACCTGATAATGGAGTCTCAGCTCCTACCTCCTGTGTCACCACCAAGAAAAAGGTTGGAGTTTAGTTTGCTCAGGTTTCACTTTATTTAATGTTCCCTTTTTGTACTAGAGACGTAGTGAGAGACCTTTACTCAAACAAGTGTGAAAGAAGCTGAGCGCTGGGTTTAAAGTACAGAAGCTGGTGATGGTTTTAAACTAAAGAAGGACAGATTTAGGCTGGATGTTGGGAAGAAGTTGTTTACTATGAGAACAGGTTGCCATGCTGTCCCATTCCTGGAGATCATTCAAGATCAAGCTTTGTGGGGCTCTGGGAAGCATGATCTAATTGGGGATGTCAGGGAGGTTGTGGCTGCTCCCTCCCTCGAGGTCTTCAAGGCCAGGTTGGACGAGGCCTTGAGTAACCTGTGCTAGTGGGAGGTGTCCCTGCCTATGGCAGGGGGTTGGAACTGGATGATCCTTGAGGTCCCTTCCAACCTTACCATTCTATGATTCTATGTCATGAGCTGACTGCAGAGCTTTAGCCTGGAGAAGAGCAATCTGAGAGGGGATCTACTCAATGCGAGCTAAAGGTCAAGAGGATGGGGTCGGACTCCTTTCAGTGGTTCCCAGTGACGGGACAAGGAGCAATGGGCACAAGCTAGAAACCAGAAGGTTTCACCTGAACTTAAGGAGAAATTTCTTTGGTGTGAGGCTGCTGGAGCCTGGAGCAGGCTGTCCAGAGAATTTGGGGAGTATCCTCTGGAGAGATTTGGAGCTCAGCTGGTCATTGTGATGCTGGGCAAGATGCTGTGGGTGCCCTGCTTTAGCAGGGATGTTGGACTGGATGATCTCCAGAGGTCCCTTCCAGTGCCCACCATGTTGTGTGACTCTGTGATTCCCTTTGCCTCACTTCATCTACCTATGCCCAGCTTTACAGAGGCAATGTGAGGCTAAGCAGGATTTGAAATAAAAGCGAAAGATCTCTGCTGTGCTCATTCATCACAGAAACAGGAGGTGACAAATGAATTCATACCATTATTCTTTTTCATGCATACAAAGTGTAGATGTGATGGACCTGCTAAGACTTTCCCACTGGAGTCAGGCTTCATCCAGTTATTGGCTTGCCAACTTGATGGTGGCATGGCCCAAATGGCAGCATTCCCAGGCTGCTCAGTGCAATCAGCGTAATGGGATGCAGCTCTTCAAAAGCACACAGAGACTGACAGACCTAGGCCATCAGGCTTCTAGCAGGAGATGAAAAGTGGTGGGTGGCACAGGTGTCTGCATGGCAGCTGTGCTCTGCCTCTTCCTGATGTTTCATCTGCAAATGCTTGTGTGCATCGAATCACAGAATGGGCTGGGTTGGAGCAGACCTCCAAATGTCAGCCAGTCCAACCCCACTGCAGTCAGCAGGGACTAAATCAGGTTGCTCAGAGCCCTGGGCAGCTTGTTCCAAGCCTTGACAACCCTTTTGAGGAAGAAATTGGTCCTTGTGCCCAACCTCAGTTTTCACTGATGCAACTTGAGGGAGTAACAGGGCAGATCATGACTCAAACTGTGACAGGGAAGTGATGGAGTCGCTGGCCCTGCACTTGTTCAAAAGGAACACATAGGCATGGTACATGGTTTAATGGCCATGCTGATGTTAGCCTTGATCTCAGAGCTCTTTTCCAACCTTAATGCTTCTGTGGTTCTATTTTCTGCACTCTGAAGCAGGTAGAGTCCATCCTGGCTAGTAAAATACAAAGCCCAGGTCTGATCAAGACAGGATGCTCTCCCAAAGAGGTTGTGGTCTGAGTTTGGAGCAGCAGGCAGATGGTTACAGCAGACAGATGGGTAGCACAGGGTTTGCTGTTGTTGCTGTTAATGTTTTATTCAGTCCATGTCAGTTATCATCTGATCTGAGCTTTATCCTGAGGCTTGGGAACTATCAGTTGTACTTTGAATTGATTTGCACCAAGCAGGAAAGCTCCTAGCTTACAGGAATCCAGCCTGAAATGGCAGGGCTGTGATGGGGAAGGGGGTCTAGGCAAGGGCAGAGAGTAAAAAGTGAAGGCCTTGGTGACTCCTTGACTTGGTGTTTCAAAGAAAGCAACATACACAGATATGGAAAAGTCTGAGGTGTGCTCAGGGTTTCTCTGATGCTTCAAGTCACACTCTTGAATGTGGAAAGGGCCACCAAAATGATCAGAGGGCTGGAGGACCTCTTCTGTGAAGACAGGATGAAACTATTTGGGCTGTACAGCCTGGAGAAAAGAAGGTTCTGGGGACTTTTAGAGCTACATCTCAATACCTGAAGGAGGCCCACAGGAAGGTTGGAGAGGGACTATTTGGAAGGGCTTGTAGCAGTGGGACAAGGAGCAATGGTTTGAAACGGGAGCAGGGGAGACATAGGCTGGACCTTAGGAGAAAGTTCTTTACAATGAGAGTGGCAAAATACTGGAACAGGTTGCCCAGGGATGTGGTTGAGGTCCCAGCCCTGGGGATAGCCAAGATTAGACTTGATGTGGCCCTGAGCAGCCTGATCTGGTTGGCGATGTCCCTGTTCACTACAGGGGGGTTGGACAAGATGACCTTAGAGGGTCCCTTCCAACCCAATGGACTCTGTGAAAGTGCATTAAGTGCTCTCCTTGTGCCTCCCTCCCACTCCCTCCTCAGCATCCCCAGCAGCAGTGGCAAAAGGTGCAGAGCTCTCCTGCTCTCCCTCTCCTAGGCTGCTCCTTACCATCTCCTTACCACCTTCACACAGGTAGAACAACCACACCATGCTATCAATATGCAAAGCCCAGCTCTGTCCCTCTCCCCACCTCTGCCATGCAGTCATAAAGGCTGACTCTATTTTTATCTCCACGAGAGCCTTGGCTCAGAATTAATTCCTGTGAGCTGCATTTATGAAGAGAACCCTGTTTCAGATGGGGAAACAACACTTGCAATTATTTGATTAGAAACCCAGTGCCAGACAGCAGAACAGGATGTGCCCTGGGCTAATAACTGCAGGTTTCACAGCTCCCCCTTTGCACCACGACCCCTCTTTCACTGTGCCTCCAGACAGAGGTACAGGAGGGCAGCATCAAGTGACACAGGGGCTGCAAATCCATCACTGGGTGTTTTATTCCCTGGTGAGCTCCATTCTTTTCCAGACTCCTGGATTTTCACTCACATCTTGTGATTGAATTTTCTGTGACCTCTCTATCCCCAAGAGACAAATGAGGGTATGGAGTGGGGCAGGCTGCTGTGACACAAACCCTGCTCACTTTAACTGACAAGCTAAAAGATTGTTAAGTTCTGTGGTTTATTTCATCATATTTTGGACAAACTAAAAGATCTTCAAGTTTCCTCATCCCCTTCATTTTCTTTTTTTTTTTTTTTTTAAACTAAAATATTCTCAAGTCCTGTATTTTATTTTTTTGTATTTTTTTAATCCCTGAGATGACTTTAGGAAGACCCTGAGGGCTCAGAGTGGGTGCTTCAGACCTCAGGAAGATGATTTATCTGGGCAAGTTTCTTTAATTGTCAACCCAAAAGATCTTCATGTTCTCTCTCTCTATATACTTAATTTTTTTAAATATATTTTTTAACCCCTGAGAAGATCTAAGAAGGCCCTGAGAGGTC